>PVJX010005222.1:0-87251 GCA_004027295.1 Dolichotis patagonum | reverse complement strand
ACCTGGTTTCACGATGTAATGTCAATTCCACGTTATTAGTGATGACTGCCAAGGCAGGCAAAGATGTCCAAAGATCTATAATTTTTTAATATAAGAAAAGAGCTTCATTGGGGTACAACTCACAAACCACATCAATTTTCCATTTAAAGTATCCAGCTCAGTGGTTTAGTATACAGTTGTGCAACCATCACCATAATCTACTTTTCTTAATCTCAAAATCATTAGGAATGTCTTGCTTACTTTTCTCTCATTACTGAGACAAAATACCAGATGCCCAAAATTAAGGAAGGAAAGGTTTATTTAGCTCACAGTCTGTGGAGGTTTCAGTCCATAATCAACTGGCTTAAAGGTAGGGTGGCATGGCACGGGGGCAACACTTCCAGTGGCAGAAGACACAAAAAGCAGTAAGAATAAGAAGTGGAGAACAAGCCTCTTTTTCCTCCCTTATATTGTAAGCAGGTTATACCCCACGGGTGTGTGCAGCACTCACACCATGCATCTGCCCTCCTCTTGCACAGACTGAGGGTGTTCACAGAGTAAGGACCAGGCCCCCTGCTGAATTACTTGGTTAAACTTTTGACCTTCTCAAATTGATACAATGGACAATCTCCTAGATAGGTAAGGGCATGTCCTTTACAGCCCAGGTACCTGTTAAGCTCCTAGACTTCTCAAGTGGACAATGTATCAACCATAACAAGCAGTAACTTCTCATTACCCTTCAAGTGTCCCCACTCTTCCCCTCCAGCTCTATGTAACCAGTAAACTGCTTTCTTTTTCTATAGATTTGCCTATTTTTGATTTCTTATTAATGGAATAAAAATATGATCTTTTGTGTCTGGCTTCTTTAACTTAGTGTGATTTTTTGTTTTTTTTGTACTGGAGCTCGAACTCATGAGCCCATGCTTGCCAGGCAGGTGCTTATGCTACTGAGCTAAACTCCCAGCGTAGTGTGATGTTTTCAAAATTCATTAATGTTGTAAGAATGTATAAGTATTTTTATTATACAATCATATCCCGCAGTATGAATATACCACATTTATTTATCCATTCATCAGTAGATAGAAAGTTAAGCTGTTCCCCTTTTCAGCTATTACGAATTGTGCTGTTATAGCCATTCTTGTACTATTTTTGTCAGAAGATAGGTTTTCAGTTCCTTTGGGTATATACCTAGGAGTGGCATTGTTGGCTAACATGGCAACTTTATGCTTAACTTCTTGAGCAATGGCCAAATCATTTTCCAAAGCAGCTATACCAAATTATTTTCCTACCAGGAGTTACAATAGCTCTATTTCTCCACATCTTTTCTAAGCTGGTTATCAGCTGCTTTTTTATTTTTTAGCATAGCCATCCAGTGATGTGAAGTGGTGTCTGATTGTGGTTTTGGTCACAAATTCTTCCATGAGACATTTGGTGTCTTCCCAATAAGTCATGTTCTGATGGTTAAGGCTCCAGCTTTTGGGTTTCACATACCTCATATCCCCACTTACAAGCTAAGTGACCAGAAAGAATGTAAAACAACTGAGCCATAATTACTCAGCTGTAAAATAACGATGCTGCTGACTTTCCTGTAATAAGTTCCTAGAACAGTGATGGTAACCTTTTAGAGCTTTCAGGGACATCAACAGCCTGCTATGGCACATGTGCCATAGGTCTCCATAGGTCCTGTCCTGGGACACTAACTGGAATAAAGGAAGTAACTAATAAATGGTTGTTCTTTTACATAATACAGAGTCTAACACCCTTGATGAATATAACATCTAGTTTGCAAACCTGTGTATTTGTAAATACAGTAATTTCAAAACAATGTGACAAGTGTTCTAGTGAGGTATTCATGAAGAACCTTGGAAGAAAAGAAGGAGTTCTCAAAGGGTTGCTCTTTATCACCCTATTCAACAATCTTCGTGTTTCTCCCAAAACAACTTAGCACCCTATTAAACCAACACATCCACAAATCCTACCACTAGTTGTTTAAAGATCTTCTAAATCCTAAAAATGAAATCAGCATTATAATAATTCTGGGCCCCTCCCATCACCGATTTGGGATCTAGGTTAAAAGCAGCACAAGAAGACACCTCCCATCATGGCTACAGGAACCCAGGTGAAAGGCACTGTGTGAAGACACAGAGCTGCAGAATGTCAGCTGTACAGCAGGGACTCCAGACAGGGTGTACGTGATGGACAAGTGGGACTAGTGCTGTGAAACTGTCAGAAGCAACAGTGATAACGCAAGCCCTACAACTAGTGCAAGAAGAAGCTGGGACTCTGTAAGTGGCCCTTTTCTCTCAATTTTTTTTTTTCTTTTCCTCTTTTCTTTTTTGGTCTTCTTCCTTTTCTTTCTATTTATTTTCTTTGTTTCTTTTTTTCTCTCTTTTCTAAATGGCTAGGGAGAACTCCAGCCATAGAAAACTAACCCCATTTCCCTAACCCAGAGACCAACTTCCGATAATTTTTTGAATACTCCTTCATTCTTTCTTTTCTATCCCCTTCTCTAAGTTCCCCAAACCTTGCATAACCACCCTTTGTCCTCCAGCCTTACTTCTACTTCCTTCCCAGTTATCATTCTTTTATATATTGTTGTCTCTAAATTTCCCCACCACAGGGTAAAACCACTCTACCAAAGGGAAACACTTGCATTCAAACTCCTAATTTATGATTGGTTCTATTCTATAATTATAGATCTCGCTTCTATGGTCTAAAGTACAAAATCAATAGTTACCACAATTTTTCAGTTTCCAAATTGTGCTTAATGGTATTGTTATTGCCAAGTTTACTACTTTAGCTAGGATGTCATATTTGTTGTAATTAGTTGTTCTCCTTTCTGTAACAATATTGGGAAGTTCTAGGGTAATAACCTCACAACAGCCCTACATCATAGGAATGGGGATTGAGCCAGAAAGATACCAACATCCCACTTTTAATTAATTGGGAAAGTAAGATCTTGGGAGAGACACAAAACATGAATTTCCTACACACAGAAGACATCCATGAAGAACTGACTTTTCCAAGATAGGACTGGATACTAGTGATATAGCTACCTCTGATGAAAACTCACAAAGATCATCACAGACAACAAAATAAAAAATTTTTTGAAATAGAAAATGACAAGACAAAAAAGAAATCTCAGACCTAGAGCACACCTAGAACAAGTCCAGGAGACATTGACAGAAGAATTTGGAAGACATATATACCTAAAATTTCTGAAATGACAGCAACCAAAGTAAAGAAACAAATCCATGAGGCCGTAGAGGAAGTCAGATCAGAAATAATCTCTCAGGTAAAAAAGAAATGTCAACATTTATAAGGAATTGCTCAGCAAATCTAGAGTAGAAATAAATTTAAAAAAATAGAAAATGACAGGAAAAGGATGGAAACCATGAATGATCAATAGAGGAAAGTAATAGAATGCATGAAACAGATTCAAACAGATAGTCAGAAAATTAAAAATTCCATTGAAAGGTGGCAAAACTGCTTGAATGAAACTAAAGACAGACTTTCAGACTTTGAAGACAGGAACATGCCTAGCAATAATGAAAAGAAAGATCTCTTGAAAATAACAAAAGATCATGAAATAAATTCAACAGTTACAAGATGACACAAAGAAAAATAATATAAGAATAATTGGTGTCAAAGAAAAAGCAGGAGTCAAAACAAATGACATAAAAATATTATTTGCAGAACAGCAGAAAACCTCCTAAGCATGAATCTGACATATAGATAAGTGAAGCATATAAATCTCCAATTAGTATAACCAAAATTAGCTAGATCCAGACATATAAAAATCAAGATCTCAGAAATTCAGCACAAAAACAGATTTTAAAAGCTGTTAGAGAAAAGAAACAGGTCACCTATAAAAGAAAGCCCATCAGAATCACAGCAGACTTCTCAACACAAACTCTCAAGTCAAAAAGAGTTTCGAATGAAGTATTTCAAGTACTGAAAGAAAACAACTTCCAGCCAAGATTTATATACCCTGCAATATATATCTTTCAAAAGTAATGGAGAGGGTTGAGGATTTAGCTCAGCAGCATAAGCACCTGCCTGGCAATTGCAAGATTGTAAGTTCAATCCCCAGTAAGCCCACCACCCAAAAAACAATGCAAAGCAAAATTAATGGAGAAATAAGATACTTCTATGACAAAGAAAAGCTGAAGAAATTCATGACCATCAAACTAATGCTACAAAGGATACTGAAAGATATTCTAGACAGAGACAAAAATGAACACAATTCCAAAAACAACAACAGAAAGAAACCACCACGCAAGGAAAGCTGTTAAACAGAAGGGAAATGTAGGGAACCAATAGTAAGAAGGTAACATGACACAGATAAGCCACAGCCACCAATGTAAATGGCCTCAATTAAAAAGAAACAGAGTGGTAGAACGGACCAAGAAACAAGATCCAACAATACGCTGCTTACAAGAAACATGCTTAACTCAAAAAACTCACAGACTAAAAGTTCAAGGATGGAAAACGATATTCCATGTAATAAGAACCCAGAAAAAAGCAGAGGTATCTATTCTGTTTGCAGATAATATGGATTGCAGACCAAGAATGATCAAAAGAGATAAAGATGCTCACTCTACACTTGTTAGGGGAAAAATTCAAGAGAAAGAGATAATAAACATAAATATCTATGCACCAAATACAAGAGTACACAAATATTAATAGATATGAAAAATCAAATAAACAACAACACAATTATAATGGGGAAGATTAATACTCCATTTTCACAAAGAGATAGATCAACTAGACAAAAAGCAAAGAAATAATAGTACTGAACCAAGCCTATGAACAAATGGACTTAGTAGACATTTACCAAGTGTTTTACCTAACAGCATTAGCATACACATTCTTCTCAGCTGCACACATCACATTCTCTAAAACACACCATATACTAGCTCACAGAGTATGCTTTGGTAAATGCAAAGGAATTGAAATGATCTCATGCAGTGAGTTCAATCCTCGATACCAAAAATTTAAAAAAAAGTTTAAAAAGAAATTATCACATACATATTATCTGACCATAGTGCAACGAAACTGGAAATGAATGACAAAAATCACAAAAACTCCATAAACACATGGAACCTAAATAATACCCCCCTGAACACCCAATGGATCACAGGTGAAATTAAATAAGAAATTAAACAATATCTACAATCAAACAAAAATGCAAATACAACTTACCAGAACCTGTGGCATACAATGAAAGCAGTCCTAAGAGGGAAATTAATAGTGATGAATTCTCATATGAAGAAAATAGAACAAGTAAAAATAACCAAATACTGTACCTCAAGCTTCTAGAAAAAAGAAGAGCAAGTCAAAGCCAAAGCCCATATAAAGGAGGAAATTACAAAGATCAGAACAGAAATTAATGCAATTGAGACTGAGAAAACAATACAAAGAATTAATGAATTGAAGAGTTGGTTCTTTGAAAGAATAAACAAAACTGATAAACCCCTACTCAACCTTATTTTAAAAAGACAGAAAAAGCTCAAATTCATACAATGAAGATCGAAAAGGGTGAGATCACTACAAACTGTGTAGAAATTCAGAAGATCATCAATACCTACTCTGAAAATCTTTAATCACATAAACTGGAAATCAGAGAAGAAATGGACAGATTCCTAGAAATGTATAAATTATCAAAGCTGAATTAAGAAGACATAAAAATTCTGAATAACCCATTATCGGGTACTTAAGTTGAAAAGATAATTAAAAACTTAGCAAAAAAAGACAAGTCCAGTTCCTGATGAATTCATGGCTGAATTATACAAGAAATTTAAAGATTTAATGCTAATACTCCTCAAACTCTAATGAAATTGAAAGGGAAGCAAGTCTCCCTAACTCATGCCTGGAGGCAAATACTACCCTGATACCAAAACCAGAGAAAAACTCAACCAGAAAAGAGAATTACAGGTCAATCTCCCTAATGAACACTGATGCAAAAATTCTCAATAAAATACTAGCAAACAGAACACAGCAAATCATTGAGAAGATTACATATCATGACCAAGTGGGATTCATCCCAGGAATGTAGGGAATTCAACGTATGCAAATCAATAAATGTAATACATTGTATCAACAAAGCCAAAGATAAGAATCCCATGATCATCTCAATAGATGTAGAAAAAGCTTTAGACAAAATCCACATTCATTTATGATAAAAACCCTACATAAAATCAGAATAAGTGGTCTTTATCTCAATCTGATAAAAGCCATCTATGACAAACTAACAGCCAATATCATACTAAATGGACAAAAACTGAAACCTTTCAATCTAAAATCATAAACAAGACAAGGATGTCCACTATCACCGTATCTCTTCAACATAGTTTTGGAAACATTGGCCAGAGCAATTAGACAAGAGAGAGAAATAAAAGGAATAGGGATAGGAAAGGAAGAAGTTAAACTATCATTAATCACAGATGACACGATACTACATATAGAAGACCCCAAAATCTCTACCTAAAGACTTCTAGAATTACTAACTAAATTCAGTAGTGTAGCTGGATACAAAGTCAATGCTTAAAAATCAATAGCATTCTTGTACAGAAGCAAAAAGTTTACAGAGAAAGAAATTAGGGAAACCACACCTTTCACGATAGCATCCAAAAAATTTAAATACTTAGGAATCAATTTAACAAAGGAAGTAAAAGATCAATACACTGAGAATTATAGTACTCTGAAAAAGGAGATCAAAAAGATACCAAAAAATGGAAAGATATTCCTTGCTCATGGGAAGAACCAACATAGTTAAATTGGTCATACTACCAAAAATCTGTTATACAAATTTAATGCAATCTCAATCAAAAATAACAAAGTGATTACTTTGAAGATAACAATATGCAACACATTAACCATTGTTAATTTCCTATTATCTTGATATGAAATCCTGTATCACTGCTTTGCTTTATTCTCTTTGAAATAAAAAAAAATCATAATAATTTTACAAGTTACGACTTTCTAAACAGAACCCCAATAGCACAAGAAACAATACTGGGAATCAACAAATGAGATCAAAGCAAATTAAAAAGCTTCTGCACAGCAAAGGAAACAGCCAACAGAATGAAGTGACAACTCCAGAATGGGAAAAACATTTTGTCAACTATTCCTCAGACAGAAGACTAACATCCAGAATATGAAAGGAACTAAAAAAAATTAGATTCCTCAAAATAAAAGACCCAATCAAAAAATGAACAAATGAATAGATACTTCGCAGAAGAACAAATGGCCCATAAATATATAAAAAATGTTCAACATCACTGGCTATTCAAAGAACACAAATTAAAATAACATCGAGATATTATCTTACTCCAGAAAGAATGGCTATCACCACGAAATCAAGTAACAGCAAGCACTGGAGATGCTATAGGGGATACTGAACACTTCTACACTGTTGGTGGGAGCATAAACTATCACAACCAGAAAGGGTATCAGTTTAGAGATTCCTTAAAAAACTAAAACTAGAAATTCCATTTGACATAGCTATCCCCTTTCTAGCAATCTTTCCCCAAAATAAAAAAAAAAATCATCATTTACAGGGATACATGCATACCCATGTTTATAGCAGCACAATTATAGTAGATAAATCTGGAAACAGCCTGCATGCTCATCAACAGATGAATGGATAAAAAATGTTGTATTTATACATCACAGAGTACTACTGTGCCACAAAGAAAGATAAACTTGAAGCACTTTTAGGTAAATGGATGCAACTTGAGGCCACATTAAGTAAAACAAATCAGACACATAAATATTGCATAGTTTCTCTTACATGAAGATACATATTATATATTTTTATATACTTATCTATATCTACCTATCTTTGTCATATCTATCTACCTACATACCAACCTACCTACCTATCGATCTATCAAGTAGAGAGATCTACTAGGGGATAAGGGAACAAGACATAGAAGAGGGATGGGGGGAAGGATAAAGGAGAAAAAAGAGCTGAAGGGGGAAAATGATATCAATAGAGCTTTTGTAAGTGGGAAGGGAATCAAGAGATTGAAAGAGAAGGGAGTGAGGGGAGGGATAAAGGATGAATAAAGAATTGAAATGTGTTATGAACTTGTACCAACTACCTAAGAAAATCATTATGAGTTGCAAACACGTACTCATAAGTCAAAGAAATTTAGAGGTTGAAAATGAGGCATCACACCTAAACAAACAAACAGTGGGGCATGGGCCAGGCACAATTTTATCAAGACTGGCTTCCTACCACATGAGGAAACAGGAGACAAGCTTGGCTACTTCAAACATCTTCTGTATTCCATTATTTCCCTCTTACAAACCAAAGCAATTGTGATAAAATAACAGGATGTGGAGTTTAAAATTAAGTCTTCTTTTAGAAACCAACTCCCACAATAGCTACTAATGTGGCATTTGCATAAGGGTTTAAGACAGGTTTTATTATGCCAAGAAGCTTCTCTATCTACTAGGGCACTTTCTTCTCATTACAGATGTCACCAAAGTCTATCTGAAGCAGTGCTGTATTTGGAATCTTTATCTGTTCCATCGTTCTTTTAACAAATTCTGGCGATTCCTGTTTCTAGAGGTGTTTCCTCACTGCACAGTTGTGTTCTAGCGAAGATCACCCCAGAGGGCTAGGTGCAGGCTGGAAGGAGATGGCGAAGAAGCTTTCAGCCAAAGAAGGAGGTAAGACAGCTCATGTGTCCATCAGGGGAGGAGTGGATAGACAAAATGTGATTTATACACACAGTGGAATATTATTCAGTCCTAAAAATGGCAAATGCTATATGGTTCCACTTGATAAGGCATGTAGAGTAACAGTTAAACTCAGAGACAGAAAAGTAGGCTGGGGGAAAGGGGAGGAAAGGAGATGAGGAGTTAGTGTTTAATGAGTAGAGAGTTTCATGGAGAGGAAAAGGCTCTGGAGATGGATGGTGGAGAGAGTTATACAACACTGCGAATGTACTTGATGTCAATTTACTGTACATTTAATGGCTCAAGTGCTAAATTTTATGGTATATTTTACTTCGATAAAAAGTTTATGTAAAAGAGTAGAAGGGACAGCAGGGATCGATCTTCAACTCTCCCTCTCTCTCCTCTGGAGCCCACAGTGGAAATTCCCCAAGCAAACATTCTTCTGTTTATTTTAAGCACTTAAGAGTGCTCCATGTAAACAAACAGATGTGTTTGTATACAAAAGAATCCACTTCACAAATACTTTAGTCCTAAACCACCAAAATAAAAAGAAACTTGAACAAGATTTTTAAGGCTAGCTGTTACGCCTTATATTAAATGTGACACAATTTTCTTGTCTGTTCCTAGAGCCCTTAAGGGATGAAGCACTCACGAAAGTGCCCGACACCAGGATTCCGAGGTCGCAAAGCAGACATTAATGATGCACCAGCCCTGGCCTGCCGTCTCCCATCACAGAAAACGCCTGCCGAAGAGTTTCCAGTTAGTGCAAAAGATCCCGAGCAGGGACTAGGACTCCACACAGCAGCAGAGGGGCCAGAGCCACCAAGGCCATCCCACCCCGCTGCATATTCAACTCCTGTTCCCATTTTAGATGAGTTAAATGACGCATTCCATAATAATTTTTATAAGAAATTGTTTCAAGGGTAACATTTCGTCAGTTCCCTGCAAAGATCCTGAACATGAATGAAAGTGAAAATCTCTCCTTTCCATTATGCAGCCAGGAAGATGCTGATTAACTCAGAAAAGATGGGAATGTTTGGGGCCGCCTTAACATCACGGGGCACCCAGTGGAGCAGAGAGTAGCTCTGGACAGCACAGCGGAGCGAAAAGTCAGGAGGGCAAAGGAAAAACACATCCAAATTGAACGTCACATGAGTAAATTACAGTTCTGGCTTTTCTTGTCCTGTCTTTACTTGTTGTTGTTTTTTAGTCTTGTTTTTATTGGCCTCAAAGAAACCAAAATATACAAAGAAAACAAAATATACAACCAAAATATACAACCAAAATATACCACTTTGTACAAAAGGTACAAAGTAGAAAATATGCCAGAAGGAGCCCATCGAGACCCCAGGGAGATGAATGATAGGTGCTGCACCCACCAACTCCTTACAGAGGCTAAGCAAGCAAGCACCTCCAAAGGAGGCGCTGCGAAGACGTGGGAGCTGGCTGGCTCCAGTGCAGTGGTGCAAACGGCGTTGTCCTGAATACCAGCTTGGCGGGAAGCAACCCACGAGCCATCCCTACAGGACCAGACAGCTCACTTTCTTGTACTTCTGATTTTTCAACTGGGAAAACTGGGCCTATTGCATTTGCAAGGCTCTGTGCCATATCTTTACAGTCAATATAGTATGGGGCTTGGTGGCAATGGATTTAATCTCTTCTTTACAACATGTCTGCTATGATACTGTACTGGGTTGAATTACGTCCCCCTAAAGATGTGCCTAAATTCTAATTCCTGGTATCTATAAAGGAAAATTTATTTGGAAACTGAATCTTCATAGATGTAATTAAGTTAAAGATCTTAGAATGAGATTTACTTGCACCCTAAGTCCAGTGACTAGTGATCTCTTGTAAGAGAAACAATAGGGAGACTTGAGACACTGGGAAGAAGCCTTACAAGGACAGAGGCAGATAGTCCAGCAATGTGTGTACAAAGCAAGAACCCCAAAGATGACCAGTCATCAGCAGAAGCTAGGGAAGATTTGTGGAATGGAAAGAACCAACCCTGCTAAACCTTGATTTTGGACTTGTAGTCTCCAGAGCTGTGATAGAATACATTTCCATAACCAAGTTGTGGTAATCTGTCATGGCGGGCCTGGGAAACTAACACAGACATTGATTTCTTCAATGAGAATAGTTATGTTGACTTCTACTTTGGTCTTGATCTGAGGAACGTGAACCACTGAGTTACCTGCAGCCTGTGCAGGTCCCACCTGACCTGTGCAGTTGTGCACATGGCACACAATGTCCCAGGCTCTCTTCTGTGGAGAGGAGCTCAGCTCCACTGCCATTCACAATTTTTTTTTAATTTTTCCTAAGAACTGGGAAAATATTTTCTTGGATTTGGAAAATTTAACTGTAACTATGACAGACAAAGGAAAAACATATCCAATGGAACCTCACAGGAGTCAAAATACATACATTGTACATGAACATAGTTTCCCCGTGCTTCCCCTGAGCCATGGGTGATAATATGCTAAGCAACTTATCTTTCCTGGAGTCTTTTTGTTTGTCCTTCATTAAAGTCACCCAAACCAGCACTGTGAAGCATTGTGAAGGAATAGAAATTCTAGAAACTTTTTACCAGACTAAAAATAAGGAAACCATCTGGAAGAGTAATCTGCAGCTTTGTTCATTCTTTTCAGCATCATCAAGCAGGGGCCGAGACTTGGTAAATATAGGTTAAAAAACCTCCTGCAGCATTAAAGCACCACATCCAATTAGCTTGTGCCAGGACAAGTTTTCATCACTAACACAGCTGATGTGACCAGGTTTGAGGGGTCAAGGATATCTTTAAATTGTATCCTTCAGTCGCCCGTGAACACTCTAATGGGAGAGTCCTAGGAAAAAGGAGAAAGACCTGCCATCCTCCACTGCACCTGACCTCAGGGAATCAGGGACACAAAGCAACTTCTTCTCACACCAACTACGCACGCCTGCCTGGATGTCTGCCCTCTGCCTTATAGGAAAGGTCTGCTTAGACAGGCCAAAAGTTGAAGCAGTTTACGAAGCAGAACTTTCCTTTTGCTGTTCTTGTACAGAAATGGCATTGATTAAAAACATTTTTATGTCTGTGATGGAGAATTTGCTTTCTGTCCACCAGGAGCCACTCTTCCTTTTGGTGATAGGGACCCACATCTCTCCAGCCCTAAGACTGAGCTGAGTATCTGGCTGTTAGCAAGGGACACGTGGCCGCCTTCTTGTAGACAGAGACAGCTGCTTTACTTGGTGTGCACCAGTGGGTTGTGAAGAGAACTGGTGCACTGTTCTCCTGGGTTTTGACCTCAAGACACCGAGCTCAAGGGCCCCTACTCCTCTGTACTTCCAAGCAGACACAACAGCAGCCCCACTTCAACGACACAATCAAGGGAAGTACCCTGGAAAGTGACAGAGCAGCACGACAGAAGCAGCCTGGGTCCCTGAGTGACTGCCTGGAGTGAAGCCAACGCAGGTCAGCTATGTGAGAGAAGACAAACTGTTCTCTTTCCTTGGACAGCCTTATTTGGTGTTTCTTTAGTGTAACAGCTTATCCTTTACCCTGACTAAACCTCAGGGTCAAACATTCAAACACTAAATCAATGCTTCTTTATTTAATGAGTGGAATTAGCATGCTTTGGTCATGAACAGTTTAGAAAACAAACCACAGAACACAATGCCATCGCAGTTGTATCCATACCACACAAGGGCTGGATCAGGCTCCATCGTTAGACGCCTGGCAGCCAAGAAGCCCGACATTTTCAGAACTATTTTTGCCAGTCTTGGCCAGGTATGAGTTACTGTGTATTCTGAGCAAGTCATTTTATCTCCTTCTCTTCATGTGGATGAGACAGGTGCTTCTTTGCTTGTATGGAAAAAGTGAAAACAAAAGAGGGAATTTTTCAGGAAATTAATTTATGTAATCTTTGGAAATACACTGAGCTTATGTTTATCCTTTTTTTTGGTTTTGTTTTCTTTCTGGGGAGGATGAAAGTGTTATAATGGGCATTATTTGGTAAAATGGTGGTTTAGCTGATGGTACCTTTTAATAATGTCCTTACTCATAAAAATTAAAATTTAGCCACCATGGAGGCAAAAGTATAGCCCAGTGGTAGGGTCCATACTTTGTATGTGCATAGCCCTAGACCCCCCACCATTTGTATATATGACATGTATAAGTATATATTGTATATATCCCATAAAATACGAAATATTAAAATATTGATACCCTAGATGCTCCTCAGGCCCTTACATTCTATAACCCATGGATACACCACAGTAATCAAAATTAACACAGTAATCAAAATTGCTTAGAGCAAAGACAACTGACATTTCAGTGACTAGTTTAAAAAACTTTTGTCAGAAATGATAGCTCTCTCATCACTGTGATCATGTTCAGTTTCTACAGAAGGACTCTGTCCCCAGGAGAGACTGCCGTGGTGCAGCACCAGGACAACCTAGAAGGAAGCTCTAGATACTTCTCGGGACAACTCTACAAGGTTGTCAGTACCAAAAGAATATCTATTCATTTTCTGTAGCAGTAAACCAGCTCTTTCTTCAAGCTGTATTATAAAAAAGCAAACTTTTATGGCACCTCATTGAACCTCCAAAGTCAGACATTTTTAACTAGGAAGGAGCTATTTAGGAAGTATCAGAACAATTAATGAAAACTCTTTTAAAACGAAAACTTTATGATGATTTAAATAGTGGAGGGAACATAGTACTTTTTTTTTCTTTAACAGTTTCCTTGCAAGGATTAGTCAGTAGCAAACAGAAGCGACAACAATAATAAAGGCTTACATGTATTGCACGTCGCACACATAATGCTCAGGTCCTGGGTTAAGCACTTCATGTGCCGGTTATTTGTTGTAATTCTCACAAGGGTACTACAATCACCAGACGTCTTCGATGTGGAAATTGTGGCACCAGGAAGTGAACTCACAGGGCTAAGGTTACAGGACTGCTAATTGGCAAGGCTGGGATTTGAACCTGGGCCACGTGAGAGCAGAGCTCATGCTCCCCCTCAAGGTGTTCTGCTGCAGATGAGTCTAAGCAGATTCTGCAGATTCTGATGGCTGTTCACACTACTGCTCAGCAGGAAGAAGTCTCAATTCAGGAACAGCATCCTCTTAATGTCTTTGAAGAGCTGTTACTCATCGGATGCCCTTGCGGGTGGCCCCAGGACAATATTAGTGCGTCTGTTTGTACAACATTGATATAGAGCTTGACAGTCAGCAACCACTTTTCCATCCATTATGCAACTTGATTCTCACATCTGTGAGGCGGATAAGGCTGGTGCCATTATTATCACCGACTGACAGTGGGAACTGATGTACCAAAGGTTATGTGACTCATCTTTAATACAGGTGGAGTTATACTTCTAGGCAAGGTAAACATGTGGTACCAGTTAAAGACAGAAAGCTGATGTGCTTGGAGAGGAGCGCTGGGAATCATCCCAAGGGAATTTCTACCTGTTTCTGTCCACCTCCCTAAACTAGAGACCAAGTTCCTCCTCCTAGTGACAGCTCACTAACGTCCTGAGTCCACTGTCTTCCTGCTCAACCGCCTCCCTCAGCCCCTCAGACTATGAGCTGGAGCCCAAGGATGAGACCATCTTAATCATCTCCATAGTCCTAATTCACAGGAAATGCCTGGAATATAATGAATGGCAGCCTCTGTGTGGGAGAACCAACAACTACCCTGCCCTCATCATGCTAAACAGCTGTGGGGTATAAGCCAAAATCTTGGAGGATGGCTTTGAGCCAGGGGTTCCACATCTTAGATTTTTCTCAAGGAATTAGCTAATTTTTTTTAAAGTGAATCATATGTTTGAAGGCCCACTGAGTCCTAGGCTGGAGGCTGCCAACAGTCATTTTCACCATGAATCACAGTGTAGATTTAGGTCCTTGTGATCTCCAGAGATCTTTTCAAAGTCTGGGCACAGTTCAACATGTTATCACTGCGATGGTAGCCACACACAATGTCCCTTTTGTAATCTAGGCAATACCAGGGCTCTTTACATTAAATCACTGAACATGTAAATTTACTGTCACCAAGTATCCTCCAGAAAGATCAACTTAGGTTTATGTGGACTCACCCAAAATGTTTTCAGTCACCATACGTCATCCACCTGGAATAAGAAGGTTCACATGGAGGATGGAGAGTGACTGAGTTTGGAGTCAGTGACACATAGTGAATTCCTTCTACAAGCTCTGAGCCCTGTTACTTGCTTTCCCATATTTCTCCATGTTCTTCTCAGGACCCAGGCAGTGGTGGGGGCAGACACTACAGCCTCCATTTTACAAAAGGGAAGAGCCACGGCATGGAGACTGTGAACAGTACTCTCCAGACAACATGCTAGTACACAGAAGAGCTGGCCTCCAAAACTGAGTGCTGGCTCCTCACTCTACAGTTCCCTCCATTCAGATGGCCAGTGCCCCAGAGATGGGCAAGAGGCTGTGGGGAAAGGCCTGCTTGATGGTAACTAAAATGTCATCTGCGATGTCAACTACAGGGGGCTAGGCAGTTGCCTCAAAGAGGTAAGTCTAGGTCCTAACCCCTACCTAGGGATGAGACCTTAAATGGACATAAGATCTTTGTAAATATAAATAAACAAGAATCTCAAGAGGAACTCATCCTGGATCTAGGGCAGACCCTAAATCCACCAAATGTTTCTTTAGAAAGAAGAGGAGCATTTGGCAGAGACACAGAGGAGAAAGTCATGTGAACAAAAAGGCAGAGACTAGAGGGATGCTACCACAAGCCAAAGAATACAAGCTGCCAGAAATTGTCAAACAGACCAAGACGTTTCCTCCCCTAGAGGCTTCACAGAGGCATGTTTCTGCCAGCAAGTGGATTTTCAATTTCTGGCCTCCAGGACTACAAGAAAATAGATTTCTACTGTTTTAAGCCATCGGATTGTGATAATTTATTACACCAGCCCTAGGCAATGAGCAAGCCCACTGACCTTTTCCTCACAGATTTGCTCCAAGCTAAGCCAGGACAAAGTTGGGGCAGGATAAAAGTGAGGGAAACGATGGACAAATGTGTTTTGTTTGTTGTTTTCTGCCCATGGGACAGACCTCCCTGGAACTCTAGCCAAAGCCGTCGAATACAGCCTACTTCTGATCTGTTCCTGGCATCTTAGAACATTTTAACGTTGAGAAGCTGTGTGCTATGAACCTTAATCTTGTGACACATCTCTGCAATGTTGGCACTTTAGTGATGATGATTTGTTCTAGAGAAACTCTATTATAGCTTCAGGCTTTTCTTTTCTCTTCCCTTTTTAAAAAGGGAAACCCTATTTAAAAAAGAAAAATCTTTATCACCTGTGATCTCACCACCTGAATGGAATTACTTCTGATTTTCAAACATTTCCTGTCAATTAAAATAATTTCCCCTGCTTCTAACCAAGCAAAATGATACTTTTTTTTGTTCACTTAACTAAATATTAACCCAGGGGTTGTTTGATTTTCATCAAAGACAAGTGAGACCAGCACTGTAATTCCTTAAGAATGTTTCCCTAAAGGAAACTAACCATTAGTTGAGACTTCCTTCAGGATGGCACTTGAACTCCCAGAGGAAGCAGTGCTTTTTCCATGGTTCTTAGGATTGTATCCAGTCTTAATCCCTGGGGTTTAGACTCTTACGGGTCTTCAAACAGTAAAAGATGAATTCAGGATTACATGTTTAGAGCTATTAAAAATAAAATAATAGGACATTATTAAACAATCATCCAGTCATAAAGCATTGCCTAGGAGATTCCCTGCCCTACGAATCTGTCATTTAATAAGAACTTCTAGTAAGAATAATGCATCTGGTTACACATCTGAGAACCTCAACTATTTTCATGCAGCATCAGAATCCAACAATAGTTATTGAGTAAACAAACAAACATGACAGTAAACATTCAGATGACACTTAGCTTTACCTGAACTGTATGGAAGGTTCTAACTGACTGACTCACTAACCGTCAGAACAACAGTATGTGGCAGATACAAGTTTGGCCCCAGCTGTTGGCCTTCTACATTATGTAAAGGTCCCATTCTTAAGAACTCATTTCAGGGTATAACGCTGGGTTCCACCACTTTAGATAGTTTTAAACAGTCTGTTAAGTAGAGACAGCAAAGAATGTGGGTGGTAGAGCTAACTTAGGGCAGGCTAGGTGAAGTTACAGTGCATATCCTGGTGGTCATTAGGAGAACAGACATCAGGTTACGCAAACTAATGCGAAGTCCTGAAGGTCCGAGGGAGTTTTATGCGAAAGCAAAGTGTCCTTCTTAGCCAAGTAAGGCGAAAAAACAACTGCTCTGTGTTAGGCAGATGCTGGCACCAGGATGCAGAGACCTGTGTATTGAGGACAGCATTATTATCAAGGGTGATACCCAAATGTTTAACTACTGGCATAGCCCGAGTGCTGAGCAATTTGGATATTCTGTGGTCAATCAGACAGGGTTTTGTCCATGAATAACCAGTGCAGTCATCTTGGGTAGGGGTTGAATGTCTATTTTATCCCATTCCTTAGAAGATAATACAGAACACAGAAGTTAAGCTACTTGTGTAAAGAGACACAGCAAGAGGACATGCCATTAGGTTCAGTTATACTACACTGACCATTTTTATAAAAAGAGTTCTCCGAGAATGTAGATAAGTGTTTTAAAACTTTGGGAAGATTTCCTTTGACACAGAGTTAAAGTACAAAATGTTGGAAGACTCTCTTGTGACAAATAATATGAATTTTATATTTCAGCATCCATAAATTTTCCGAAGCACAGCCATACTCTTGCGAGCGTGGATCATCTGTGACAACCTTTGCATTCCCAACAGCAGAGTTCAGCAGCTGCAACAAAGACCACATGGCCCGCAAAGTCGAAAACATTTACTATGGGGCCCTTTGCAAAAAAAAGTTTGCAAGCCACTGATCTAGAAAATTTACTTAGGAGGATTACTCTTCCTCTGATGACACAAAATAAACAAGGCACCAATGTGCTAATAAACCCGATTATAAATAACACATTCATATAAATAGTCAATTCTAAAGGGTGGCTTGGAGCCAAGCAGGTTCAACTCTTGATGGATGACCTTCTAATAAAAGTATCTTTCTATTTGTTTCTATTAAGGTTAAGAATATGTGAAAAAGATCAAGGGGAAAACCAAGAAAACAAATTTTATCTTAAATGTGTATCATCCTTATGCATTATATGGCTTCACTGGCAAGAAGTTAAATGGGAACTAGTAATCCAGGCCATCAGAATTGATAGATGTTACCTCCCTGGGACTGGGGGTGCAGCACAGTGGTACATTACTTGCAAGGGTTTCAATGCCCAGCCCACACACATATATGTATTACCTTCATGAAGAGGGCAATTAGGAAGGTACACAGGAGGGTACAGGGTGTGACATTCTGTGTTCTGATTTAGGTAAAGGCTACCTAAATGTGTTCAGTGGGTGAAAACTCACCTAACTGCACACTAATGCCACTGCAATTTGTATGAAGCATGTCTGTTTTGACCATGCACCTCTCTTCTCCTTGGCAGTGAGGAAGCTAACGTGCTTGTTCTCAGAAGTCTGAGATATTAAGAATGCACAGAACCCTGTAGGCTGGGCCCAACATTGAACAGTGACCTCATGTTGGACCATGTGGGGTCCAAGGCCCATAGTAGAGCCAAAAGATGGCAGTTGGTTCCCATCTCTACATCTTCCAGAATCCTACAAACTCCCAGGGTCCCAGAGATCTAAGCAGGAATGCTGTAACACCCATAGGCAGCTCACAGATCGGTCTGTGGAAAGTAACCTCTTGGCTCAGTAAAAATATAAAGCTGGAAGAGTCATCCTAGTCACTCCAGCTATTAAGGAAATGGAAATTTTCGCTTTAATAACAGACCACTGGTATAATATAAGTAACTTATTTTATTTAAGGTATGAGCCACTGGCAGCTTACAATATTAGAGTCACATCAGAGTCCTTAAGTTGAGAGGTCAAAATATCTTGTAAGATATCTCACTTTTTAGCACTGTAAATTTATTTCTCCTCCATTCTCTTAACCTATTTATTGAGAAAACATTGAGTAGGGGGACCCTGAGACAAGCAGGACTGATTGAGGTGTCATTTATCTTGATCTGGAGGAAATTTAGGAAAAAGGGTGAGAGCAACAAAAAGAAGGTGACACATGCATGTGGTCTTTCAAGAAAAGAGAGAAGGCTTCTCGCATGGCACTCCCTGGCCGCCACTGCTGCCTCCAGCAGACCCCTGATGGCCCTCACTGTACAGGCCTGGATGTCTCTTTCCCCTCCACCCCCACAGCAGAAAGTTAAGTTTGAAGAGGGGGTGGGGACGAGGGGAACACGGGTATGAAGAGGAGGATCCACTTGGAGCTGAGAAACTGGACCCAGCTGTGTGAGAACTTGTCTTGGACAACTGTAAATCAAATGATGGAAAAACTGAGGGCTTAGTGGCTGAATTCGTGAATTTAGAGTTCCTCAGTTTAATAAATGCATGCTTGCTTGCAGTTTCAAATCTCTCCAAGCTACCTAAATTGGAAAAGCTTGAGCTCAGTGACAACACAGTCTTCAGAGGTCTGGACCTGTTAGCAGAAAAACTTCCCAATCTCACACAGCTATAAACTTAAGTGGAAATAAACTGACAAATACCAGCACCTTGGAACCTTTGGAAACACTGGGTTGTCTGGAAAGCCTGGATCTGTTGAATTGTGAAGTCACCAACCTGAATGACTACTAAGAGAGTGTCTTCAAGCTCTTGCTCCAACTAGGCTTCCTGAATGAATGGCTATGGCAGAGGACCAGGAGGCTCCAGGTTCAGACGCAGAGGTGGATGGTGCAGATGAAGAGGAGGAGAAGGAAGGAGAAGATGAAGAGGACGAGGAAGAGGAGGTGGTGAGGAGGAAGAGTCTGATGAAGAAGACAACGAGGATGAAGATGTAGAAGGGGACAAAGATGAAGCCAGTGGGGAAGAAGAATTTGGACATGATAGAGAAATTGATGAAGATGAGCAGGATGAGGATGAGGACGAAAAGGAAGAAGAAAGTAGAAAAGGTGAAAAAAGCAAGAGAGAATCAGATGATGGAGAAAATGATTAAGATCTCAGGTAACCTGTAAAAAAACTGTTCAATATTGGCTGGACTACTCATGGATTTGGTAGCTGTTAAAAAAAAAAAAGGTAGCTGTGATACAAACCCCAGGACATCTACCCACCCAAAGAGCCAAGGAACAGTTCCTGCGACATTCCACCTTCCTCCATTTAGTCCCTCTTGGTAATCTACCACTAAGTTTGCATAGTTTGCCCCAACAAAACTGTAAGCATTGTTAGGTTTTTGTGTAAGACTTGCTGTAGCATGGGTAGCTCTGATTAGTGAGTCAACTATCTATTGACACTACTTACACTAAGATTGTAACAGCACTTTTACTTTCTGTACAACAGAAAGCTTTGTAAATAAAATCTTAACATTAAAAAAAAAAGAAAAAGAGAAAGTAGGAAGGGTTAGGGGAAGGGACAGGGGAAATCCAATTGTAGATTTTTAAACTAAAGTATATAATTCCCCTCTTCTTCCTCTGCTTGCCTCCTTTCAATCCATTGCACTCCCCAGAAAGTGGATTAGTCACTTCAGAATGTAAAGCAGATCATGTCACTGTAAAGTGCTTACATTGCAATCCTCCCTAGCCTTGAGTCTGCCTTCCAGCCTTGCCTCAGTGGTCTTCGTTCTAGCCACAAAGTGGCTGGACCAAGCAAGCTGACATTGTGACTATGGTGTGGGCTTGGGATCCAGATGACCTGGGTTTGAATCCCACCACCCAACCAAACACATGACCTCAGACATGTCAACCAGCCTCTCTACGCTGCACATGAGAACGTGTATGGTTGAAACAAGCATCAGTGAGGGTGAGTTTTGACTATCACTTTTGCTACTGTTAGTATCACAGTTTTCTCCTTACAGCCGTCGCATCTTTTGGTTCATGATCATGAAAATGATCTGTCTTCAGGGTGTTTCCAAATTCTCTACTTAAATTTCATCATCAACACCCTATGGAGGGAAGGTCATCTCCATCCTAATCCTCCTGGCACCTTTCCAGCTCTTATCACAAAGCTTAATAACGTGATTACGGCTGGGGTGACTTTGTGGTGCCTGTCTTCTCTGCTGGTCTGCACATGCCATGAGGGCCACAGCCACTTGTCCACTCAGTCTGCCTCACAGCACAATGGCAGGGCTGACTCAGTGCTTCCTATGGAACATGCACATGAACTGTCTGCAAGCAAAAGCAGCAGCTCATGCAAAGCATGGGTACACAAGATGGGTAAATAGCCTCTGTGAGCAGAGGGGAAAAACAAGGGGCTGACAGCAGAGGAGGTGCAGGGCCAATTCACAAAGCCTCTGTGACAAGGCATTGGTTAATCCGAAAAGCATCAGCCACAGAATGTGAGCCATAGTGTAGAGGGTGGCAAGTGGAGGGCTAGGTAGAGGGACAGGACTGGAGGTGGGCTGCCAGTCAGGATGGTATGTATCATAATAGTGACAGATATGAATGAGGAAGGCATAAGTCACAGTCCCAGGCCTGCTAGGTGATAAAAGACGTATTAGGGCAGCAATATGCAGCTCATCAACTGGGTTATTTTTTAAGAACGTGTATACAGGGGATTGATTTTCTTTCTCTTCTTCCTTACTCATAAATACAGCTCTTAGAGGGGGGAACATCTTATGCAAACCACACGTGCCCCAAACACATCTGTGGCTTCAAGTCCATTTCACTCTCATTGACCAGCAGTCCGCCGAGACTGCTGCTCCAGCGAGGGTATTTCCTGAGCTGGCATTCTTTTCAGGAAATGAAAACAGAAACCATTTCTCCCATACAAGTTCCTCTTCCACTTATTCCTTCCCCAAAGAGTCAGAGTTCACTGAGCTGGAGGGTTTCTAAAGACCAGCCCATGTGGATACGGCCACAGGCAGGGCCCACGCGGCTCCAGGTGGAGCAACCTCCAGGAGCTCTGATGGAGGGGTGGGGTGGAGCAGTCCAGACCCTGGGACAAGAGGAAAGGCCAATTACCAAGAGGAGAGAGTGAGGAATTTCTTTTTTAAATTCAGCCTCTTCTTCCCTCTGACAAATAAGAAGAAAACAGTTGCTGAATTTGGCATTTTGAGGGTAACTATGAGGGAGTGACTAGAGAAAGGTTAAAGAAAGCACTAATCTGGGGAGGATCATGACACAAGCCCCGAATGCTGTGAGCTGGCCCTTGCTGCAGAGCAGGTGGGCACGATGTGCCAGCAGCTTGTGGGGGCGGCAGGGCAGCAGGGATCAGGATCGGAAGCTAAGTGCACAGGGCTGATGACTCACACAGCACTGGGAACAGACCGAGCAGTTTCCCTCGATGCCTACTCTCACCCCAGTGCCATTCTCTAATCTGTGGATTAACATGACGGAATTGCAGGTTAAAGTGCAGTTTTAAATCATGTTTCAGACCCCTTTTACAGCTCCAAAGAGACAGATGCAATAATAATAATAGAAAAAAAAAAAAAAGAAAGAAAATACAAAACAAGTGGACCAGAAAAACTGAAAAGGTATTTTTCACTATCACACAAAACAAATACTTCTACAGGCTAGAACCGAAGTGGAAACCCCAAGTGTTGCCTGTAGCTGGCATGTTGGGCCTGTCCAGATCTAGGTCTGAAGCATTGTGGAGCGGGCAGCTTTGACTCCTGTAAAAAAAAGGTCTCACAGTGGCCTGAGCAAGGGGAAATCTGAAGTCAGGTTAACAACCACAGAGGCTCCCTTCAAGGAGCTCCCTTGCCTGTGCCACAGTCCACAAACTGGGAGGTTTCTTGACCTCAGAATCTTCATGTGCTTTGATTCTGCTCTGGAAGGGGAACGTGCTTTCCTCAGCCCAAAAGAAATCAGAAGCACAAACAATGGTCTTGACAACTGGGAGTGAGGGATGCAAACATCCTGTCTCCAGAACCTCTAGGGAAGACCAACTGCCCCCTGCTGAATGCTGCTGAACCTGAGTCTGCTTTTCCCACTAACTTTTAATCCCTTTTACAGAAGACTTTGAGATCAAAAGCATACCACACCTTCCACAGCAAATAGTAGGTTTGGAGAACTGAGAAATGGTAAAACTTCTGAAGCCTCTGTTGGTGATGAGACACTCATGAAAGTTCCTCTCTCAGAGACAGCAGCAGGTATGGTGGCTGTCCTGTGTACACCCCACTGAGGTCTGAATTGGCTAATCTATCTAGGACTAGCTGAGTAATCAAATAAAATGAAATTTCAAGCTTGGTCAAGCGCTACATAGGTATCAAATTTCTCTTGTCCTGGGAACAGAGGAAATGAAATTTCAGCATAAAAAAACTCTTTCAGCACCTTGCAAAAATCAATAGGAAGCAAATTACAAGGTGCAGTAAAGAGCCTTGGGCTTTGACACTTCAGAAGACACTTATTTCAAATTATAGACTGGTCTGAAATTATTCAAGCTCTTCCCTCATCTTAATAGTATCCATAGTATGGATTTAAGCCTCTCTCATGATGTAAATTAATTTCATAAGGCTAAAACTCAAGGTTCTTCACTCTTTGTCAGTCACCATAGAAAGCACTGCAACTGTAAAATCAATCTCCTTTTATCTTCCTATATGTATATCCCTTCTTATAGGTGCAACAGTGCACTCACAATCTGGTATCCATATATTCAGCACAGTGTTGCCATGAGCTTTCCATGCTATAAGATGGTTTTCTCACAGGCAAAACTTTGAACCACCAAGATCAACTTTGATTTCCTAGCATTATGGGACAATTTCAGTGTTTCTAAATGTCATCTAATATTAACGCTAGCAGTAATAGCTGTCACAGAGAGCTCCTTTCCTCAACCCAGACACAAGCCTTCAGGGTCACTTCATTTCCCTCTCACAACACCACATAATGTGAAAATAGGCAATATTTATGGAGTGATTTCCATGTGCCAGAAAATTCTACCTCTACAAGTTTACTGAACTAAGAACACCCCAACTGTATAGAGTTAAAGGACAGAATAGCAACAGCACACAGTCACAAGTATGAAATGTTCTCTACTTTATAACATGGAATAATAGTTATTACTTTCTACAAGAGCAAAATCTACTTTCCACTTCTCCACCCTTCCCATTCCCACATCCCCACTTCAGAGTAGCTGGCTTGCCTTTGATCGCTCAATGGATTTGGATTCAGTAGGTTTTATTTGCAAAATTATACATCTGCTGCTTAAGGAAAGTTTTTAAACCACTGACCTGGATCAACAGGCTATTTTCTGAGAATAACAATTTCTGAAGAATTCATTTAAAAAGGTTGTATAATTACACTGAAGTCGATTAAAACATGGATTTGTTTTTTCTTCCTCTCAGTTAGATATATTTCTTCTGACCAATTAATTTAGCTAAAAGGTTCTAAATTAGCTTTTTCTTCCATGAAGGAGAACATTCCAAATGCTAGTGATGATAAGAGCTACAATGACTAAGCACTGTCAAACTTATTCCCACTTTGGCAAATTATAATTTATGATCAGGAAAATAATTAAATTTAAACATATCTGCATATACTGACAAAATTACTTCTGAAATATGGGCAAAAGATCAGTCACTTCTCTTCTGTGTATGCTCCTCTTCTCCTATGCTTCTACCATCAAGCATAGTTGTGAAACCCCGTGAAAATGTAGAAATAAGTGCATGCAATGTCACAAAATGATAGAGATTCCAAACAAGAAAATTTTAGACATTAAAATTCCTCCATGATGTTTTTTTACTGTGCTTTTGTTTCGTGTTTTCATATCTAGATATTTAATGAGAAATCTGAGTAGCAAAGGTCAGGGTTGTGCCTCCGCAGGAGAGAACTGTCCTACCATGCTTGCAGCCTTAGGTTCGACTTTAGCACAACAAATACTAATACAGGGGATTTTAAATCAATTAGAACCTTGTTGGAACTTGTGGTTCACATGAGGATATTTACCATTTTATAAGCAACAATTTCCAAATGGCACTCACAGTCTTAATCTTCACAGCATTCTTAGAAATGGGTGGTATGATTTTCATAGTAGCGTTAATATTATTGTGGAAGGGGATATGTTACAGAGAATGGTCAAATGACTCGCTCCAAGCAGGACTAAAATCTGAAACTAGAACCCAGGGCCTTTGGCTTCTGGCCCAGAGGACATCCCATTGGATTATGCTGACAATCTGCTAATGGAAATTTAATTCCAACAATTCAGGTTGAGACATTTACAGTTATTTAAATACTCAGCTCCAAAGGAGTATAGTAATATCAAGATGTTACATATAATTTTAATAGGAAAACTGCCAAAACTAGTGAGGAATGACAGGGAAGCCTGCAAAAAAGAGCTAAAGCAAGTGTTTCACACCACAAGTAAATGACTTAGCAAATCTCAGTCTCACTCTCTTCTCGCTGGCATCTTTCCCCTTCTCACCAACACTGCACAGGCACGGCACAGACACCAGCAACAAACTGCACAGTAGCCTGGGTGCTTCCAGGTATTCCTAAAGTAAACTCTTTTTTTTTAGGTAGAACATACATTTTCACACGCACAAATCATAACATGCCATCTGTTGCATTACTGCAACACAAACTCCACTGTGTACCTACAACTTGGTCAACAGAATGGAACCAGGACCACCCACAAATCCCCTTGTGGCTCTTCCAATCACTGTCCTTGCTGACAAAGTGTGAATATGCCGATGCCCAGTACCATAGGTGAGTTATGCCTCCTGGCCAACTTTCTGCATATGGACTAATGTAAAACATAAGACCTTTTGCCTGAGTTCTTTGGCTCAACATTGTGTCAGAAAAAAAATCACATTTTTTGTTGCATATAATAAGTTCTTCATTTAGTACTGCATAGATTTTATGATAGGATTATACAACAGTCCATTCTACCTATGAGGAATATTTGGATTATTTCCAGGTTAAGGCAATTGTGAGCAAGTGCTATGAACAATTTGTACATGGCTTTTGGTGCACACAATATGCATGCATGCACACATTTCTTTTGGGTGCATTCCTGGCAGCAGGAATGTCATAAGACTGTATGCTTAGCTTTAATCCATACAGAGATTTTTCCAAAGTGGTTATATCAATTTACATTCCATCAGCATGTTTTTGCCTACAATTTGTATTGTGGACTTTCTCAGTTATTTGTTCTCATGATCAGTGGTGATAACTTATTGTAGTTTTAATATACATTACTGAGACATCTAAGATTGAATATTCTCATACACTTATTGTATACCCTTCTTTATGCTCACTTCTTAGTGGATTATCTTATTGATCTGTAGGTAGTCTTCATTGTGGACATTAAAAGCCTTTGAACAGTTATAGATATATCAAATTATCTTCTCTCATTTCAGCCTACCTTTTATTTTCTTAATGTTTTCATCAACAGAAACTTTTAAAAAACTATTTTGTACCTCAAGTTCATTAATATATTCTCCTCACAGGGAGAATAACAAAATTGTTTTATAATTGCAATTTAAGCTCTCCCTGTTGCAATTGTTTTTCTGCAGAGTGCTACTTGGGGTTGAGATTTTCATACACGTATCCTATCAGCTCCACCTCATTTCCTGAACAGACCACCCTGTCCTTGGCTCTGTAGGTGAAGCATAACATTAGCATGAAAAAGTTGACCTAGAAAAAAAGATACAAGATTTTAGAATTTTCATTCTCCTCGCTTGCATATCTCCAACATGGAAGCGTAAGTCCAAAGACAAAAGTCTTTTCAATTTCATCACTTCATCAAGGCACACAAAAATATTCTATTGCTTGACTGGTAAGCTGCAGACAACAGAATATGAGGAAATGATTGCTAAATCATCTTGAAATGATCATAATGCCATTTTGTACTACAAGGCAGTTTATGGCTTTTCAAAGCCTATTTTTAAAATTTCATTTTAAAGACATCCCAACTTCATTAACTCCACATCAGCTACTCCATAGAGCTTTCCAGAGGAACATGGTTGGCCAAGTGAGTTAAAGATAATCAGATCTCGGCAGGGCAGCTTTCTTGGCCTGTGATACCCTTATGAGCAGTAAGTACTTCTAAGGGGAGTACTGAGTCCTTGGACTCGCTCCTTAAACCACGGGCGCCTTTTCACCCAGCACACAAGTGCAGTCAGGACAAGCTCCTAAAAAGCCTCATGGGGAAAACACCAACCTCTCGAAACGATGATTCTCCCAGTCTACTTTTTAATATAGCACAATGTATTAATTTTTCCTTTATGCTTCATCTAGCTGTAATGTCCAAAGTATTATTTTTTCCTGTGTATTTATTGCTTTTTATTTCTTACTTACTAATTTTTCTAGGAAACACATGTTCATCTCCTCCACCCCTAATCCACTGGCATTCCTGAGACTTTAGTTGTACAAATCACGGGTATGAACTCAAACTGCTGGGCTTCTTTCTTCTCATCTGATTTACATTTATAGGATATAACTTTTACAAATATTTCTTATATGAATATCATATCGAAATTTCCCTTCACACAGAGGACCTGGGTATCCAGATTCTCAACTGTCTAACTCAGAGCTAGACCTGAAATTGCAACCTCTTAGTAATGTCAATGGAGGCTTACCTTTTATTATGAAACCTTGATGTAACAGGACAGGGAGAAGAGAGAAAACAGTTAAGTCTTACACAGGACAAGGTAGAAATACAGACAAAAAAACCCAAAAATTGCCAAGTTCATTTCCAGTCTCCCTGGGAATTCTGGCCACAGCACTATGCAAGGCATAATCTCAGGGACACACCTATGTGCGACCTCACATGAGTCTTTGCCTATATATAGGGACCCAAATTCCAGGTCACTAACGTACACAGTTTAGTAACAACACACCAGCAGGGGTCAGTCTCGATCCCTACACAGGAACCAGAGGCCCTCTCCAGCCGCGCAGCCACATTCAGAAAGCTCTGAAGTTGCTGGCTGACACTGCCAACATACAGGCACGGGTGTCTTTAGTCACCTCAGCACCCATTTCCTGCCTGCTCATTATCACATTTTAATACAGAAATGTTTTGTTTTATATTCCAGTGAGTACATACTAAGCTAAATAAATGATCACACTGAGCTTACTGTATCACGTATAAGGCCTCCTCCTTTCCCCTGATGTTTACTTATCATAACAAAGGTGTTCTCAGATTTTACAAACTAATACAGGATACCCACCCACTTGCAATGGAAAATACCTAAATATTATATACTGAGATAACTGTATTTTCTAATATTTCCAGTGAGGCTTTAGTTACCTGTGTGGGAAGCTTCTTTTTTCTATCCAGATGATACAACATCCTTTCGCTAAGCATTGTTTTCAAACACCCTGTTTCAGTCCTGGGAGGCTGTGGTGAGGCTGACACTCCGCAGACCTGGGTGCTCTTCGGACTCACATAAGGCAGTGTCCCAACTCCTGAACAGCACGAGCACCTGGACTGAGACTAGGAAGGCAAATCCAAAGTCCAGCAAGTGCACCATAAAGAGTCTATTTGTGCCAGTTGTGGTGGTGCATGCCTGTAAGTCTAGCACTCTGGAGGCTGAGGCAAGAGGACTTCTGGGAGTTTGAGGCCAGCCTGGGCTATAAAGCAAGCTCAAGTCCAGCCTGAACTGCATAGCAAGACTCTGTCTCAAAAAGACAAAGGAAAAGAAAGAAAGAAAGAAAGAAAGAAAGAAAGAAAGAAAGAAAGAAAGAAAGAAAGAAAGAGAAAGAAAAAGAATCGATTTGTACTTCCAATTTGAGGCTCATTTAAGACACACTGCTGAATTAAACAGTTCTAGTCTAATAAATGACAGTTTGCATTGGTAGGCTACAGCTATATTTACGTAAGTTAACTTTTCTTTAAAAATTTTTTCCACACTGATCAAAGGCCCATAAAATAAAGTTCAGGAAGCAAAAGACTGCATTACATAAAAGTAGAAAAAGCTGTTTCTAAAAACTGTATCTTTTTTTCTTCATAGGCCTTTTTCCTAATAAGTGATCTGTTTTACTGAAATGTTAATTTGTGCTCATCTAAAATATAGTTTCCTGCTCCCTAAAACATACCAAATATTTCCAAAGAGAACAGTATCTAATGACATCTCACTTTTGCATTAAATAAACATCAACAGAGAATAAAGTGAGGGAATATTTAGAAAAGAAACAGACTCCACCTGCCTGGTTGTTGGGACTGAGTCAGTCTCTGAAACAAGGAATCCAGGAATTAGCAATAGATCTGAAAAGGAGTCACCCAGGACATGCACGTAAGGGTGCACGCTAGCTTAAGAGCAGTGTGTAAGGGGCCCCAGAACAAGTTGTCTAAGGACTCTGGAACCCCATCCCACCCATTCCTGCTCCACTCTGCAGCACAAGGACCTGTTTAAACCTGAAATCTACAGCATCTTCAGTGTCAGTTACAAAAAACTGGGCACGTGTGACCTTTCTGAGGCTGTTGTCCTGGGTCCAGTATTTTATCCCTGACTCTACTATACATTTCCTTCCATGGTCTCTTTCCAGTATTCAGCATGCACAGGTGTTGGGAAACCCTTGGAAGAAGTAGGGACTTCCTGGTATCAAAATAAAGCTGAAAATTACAAAACAACTACTGATTTACAGTTTCAGTTTCCTGCTAGAGCAATTTCACTTTTTACAGGAAGTCACATATAATTCTAGAGCCATGATTTATATTTTGCTATAAGGTTTTTAAACTGGAACCTGGATTAAAACTCAGGAAGAGCTAGGTGGGTGCCTCAGAAAGCATGCCTCCCTGGAGATTGCTGGTGGAAAAAGGAAAAGGTCAAGAAATGTAAATAGAGAAGGTACAATGCAAACTGAACTTCAGAGCAACTCTGATGCCCACAGTGCCCTTGACACCAGAAGAGGATAAATACAGAGATATAGCATGGTTCTGAAGAGATGGACTGGAGATAGGATTTCTAAAACTGCATCCAAGCTGAGGAAAAAGTACTTACTGGGGACTCAGGTCAGGCATTACCAATTTCTATTTTATAGAAAACTGATGGCTAACAGTTAAGGAATTACCAAAAGTTGCACCATAAAAAGTGCTAGGCTACAATTAGAAGCAAGTCTTTTTATTTCCAAAGACTTGTTTCTCTTTACTATGCATCAGTCCTTTTAAAGTAGTGCATGGTAGGAAAAAATGATGAACCACCCAAGAAATTCAATGATATTCTCTAACATACTAAAATCCATATGTCTCTTTCAATTGCTCAGTCATCTCTAGTACTTAAATAGCACTCACACACAACACAGTGAGTAGTCAATAAATAAACACTGTTGAAAGGAGCATAGCAGACAAAGGCCAAGCAGTATTATTTTCTCCAGTGTCACTGCCCAACAGGAACATAATGGGAGCCACGTTTTCTAGCACCCTCATTAAATAGGTAAAAAGAAATCAACACAACTAATCTTAATAATATATTTTATTTACTCTAATATATCTAAGTTTTTAGCTTTCCTTACATAATCAATGGAAGTTATTATAATATTTCATACTCTTGTTTATATGTCTTTGAAGTGTAATATATATTTTTCACAGATAATGTGTACATCTCCATTTGGACTAGCCATATAGCAACTGCTCAGTCCCATGAGGTTTGTAGCCCCAAGAACAGACAGCACAGACCTATAGTAGATTATTTGGACCCTAAATATATAGGACATTCCCTCGCTTCCATTCAAAAATATTGATATATTTACCTTAGTCTTTCTAATCTCATGACATCAAGGGTCAAACTTACAGAAAACAAATTTTAAAGCTGATAGTACTTGGAAGCAATCACAATCCCTTAGATGATAAACAAAATGGTGGCATATTCAAACAATGGAATACTACTCCGAGATAAAAAGCAGTAAGCTACTGAGCCATTAAAAGTCACAAACTGAAATGCATATTGCTCAGTGAAAGATGACAATCTGAAAAAAACTATATACTATATGATTTCCATATGACATTCTGGAAAAGGCAAAACTATGGAGACAACAAAAAGATTAGTGGCTGCCAGAAGTTAACAAGAAGAAAGGATGCAAATATGAATTGAATGTTGAGAGTAATACAGTCATTCTACATGACACAAGTGGTTCTTTCGTACCATTACATATTATACAAACACATAGAATGTACACCACTAAGAATGAACTCCAATATAAACTATGGACTTCTGTTAATATCCTATCAGTTGTAACAAATTGGCACACCTTAATGAATATAAGATGCTAACAATAAGGAAAACTGTGTGTTTGGGGAGGTGGGATATCTATGACAGGAACTCTGTATTTTCCTAAAAAAATGATAGCTGTAAAATGTAAACTTTTTTTTAAGTCTTATAGAATGAAATAGCTACTATAATTATGGGTACTTTTAACTAAAAATCATGGTTAAAGGCCATAATTCTGCTGTGAACTAAAAACACACCAAACTGTTCTGTATACATATTTACCAAGCTAATTCATGGGTGTTCACTCTAACCAGGCAGAACGTATGTACAAGATAGACACACGCCAGTCATAGAAATTTCAGGCAGGAATTGGCTTGTGTGGTCAATGCATGGCTCTGGTGCTACTGACCAGCTGTGTGGCATAAATAACTGCCCTCCCTATCCTCAGTTTGGTCATTTATACAATGAGGAGAAAAGACTCTTTAAAGATTATTTCACTTAAAGCATTTCTCACAGAATATAGCATAGTGTTTTAAAATGTTTGCTATTACAATTATTAGTTTCACATACACTGGAATATCTGAGAACACCAGTCAGTAGGATGAACCACACAGAAGACTCACAGAACTTAGAAAAACGCCAGTGATCAACTGGCAAAGGATGAAATGGACCACTCAAGTGACTTTCATTTTGTCTGTTCTTGTCACACTGGAGTTCCCACTAAGGTCTCTTCCAGGCCTCTTCCAAGACATATCTCAGTAACTGCTATTCCCATCTACAACTCTAGCAAAAAGGCATGACACCGTGGTGGCCAGGCTGGCAAAAGTATCATGAGTTCAGCAACATCTGCAGGGTGGAAGTCCTACAGACACCTCTATTTCTTATTTTACCTAAATTTCCATTGGGTTAGAACATGGAAACATAACATGTGCCATTTTAATCACTTTTAAGTGTACAGTTCCATATATTGGGTATATTCACATTGTTCTATATCCACTGTTATCAACTCCAGAACTTTCTACCTTATTAATCTGAAATGAGTGTCTACACTCACAAAACACTAATTTCCAGGCCCTGGCAACCCCACCGTTTTACTTTCTGTGATTTTGATACTTTGAATATCTCATTAAGAGTAGAATCATACAATATTTGTTCTTTTGCAATTGACTTTTTCACATAGCAAAAATATTTATGTATGTTGGAACACATTTTAGAATTTTTAACTTTGAGAAATATTCTATTGCATGCATAGACCATATTTTGTCAATCCAGTTACCTGTTCATGGACACTTGGGTTGTTTCCATCTTTTACCTATTGTGAATAATGCTGTTGAGAACATAGTATGCAAATATATTTCAGATCATGCTCTTGGGGTCTATATGTAGAAGTAGAATTGCTGGAGATATGTTTTAACTACTTCTTTATTTTTTTACATTTTTGAGTATTGAACCTAAGACCTTGGGTATGCTAAGAAGGTACTTTATCTTGGAACCACAACCCTGGTCCATATACCTTACTGTTAGGAGGGGCATTTTCCCTGGATGTCGACAACACACACCAAATGAGAACATAAAATCAAAAGGGTTTTCTCTCTTCAGAGCAGAAAAGGGTCCTTCTCAGCGGCACGAAGAAAATGCAATAATCCAGCTTCCAGGGTGCAAGATGGTTTCCCTCAACCTGTACCCTTGTCAAAGCAGTACTGAGTTGTACTCTATGTCAGTTTAACACCCCAATGAAGAAGTTGGAATTCTGCATGAAAACCAGCTAATGAATTCTGTATTCAAAATTTTAAACTTCAGTTCTACTAGTAAACACAGGATCTTTCATTAATCGCAACTAAATTAAAATGCTTGTGAAAATGATCACTTCTGTGCATCCATCCTACCCCTTTATCAGATTAATCTCATTAGTTTAATTTAACAGGCTTCAGAATCATTTAAAATGATACGTTTTGAGGAAAACAGTCACCGTGGCCCTCGGCAGGCCTTGCTCCTCAGCCAGTCAACTCACTAGTACTTCAAACCCTAGCAGGTGTATTTGAGTCAGTATTTCAAAGGGAAACCTCCAGGAAAAACCTGCAACAAATAGGAAGTGAGCAGGGACAATGCTTGCTGGCTTGGAAGGCAGTTGATGTGTCCCTGGATCACTGGCTGATGTCCTGAAGGCGTTGGCTGGGCCAGACACCCCAACGCCACAAAGCACCTCCCATTTGTGAGGTCTGACGTTGAAGCGAGGCTTACCCGGCAAACTGACCTTCAGTGTCTTGGAAAACCTCCAATGCTGGTGACAACTCAGAGCATGTGAATAAAAAACACCAGAGGTGGACTGGTAGGTAACATCTAAATTCTTTAGGTGATTTAGGCTATTGCACAGCCTGGGTGTGAAATACAGAGTTAGGGGAAACAGTAATACCCTGTAATACCCTGGGTGGTATTACAGAGTCTACAAATTGCTTTTTCATACACTGCCTCCTTTTCTCTTCTCTTAGCAGATGGACTGCTGTTACTCCCAGTTTAGAGGTGAGGAAATGGATGATAGGGAAGACTGGGTGATTTGCCCAAGTCACGCAGAACAGACTCAGCACAAAGTCTTAGCCTGGTGTTCTTCCCACGACGCACCTTGCTTCACAATTGGAAAAACTCCTTGATGCTAAACAGAAATTCCCTCTAAACCCTGCACTGATGACAGGTTTGAAACACAGACACTCCTTTTATTTTTCTGAGTGTAATCACAAATGCTTCTGCAAGATTTCTAATTTTGCACAGAAGTGCCTTCGATTTTAGTTCACAATTTACATTTTAAATCGCATTCGCGTTTGCTCGTTTTCTTGATTTCCTCTGGCCCACTAAGCCCTTCCCTGACAATGTTTTTACAGTCCTGATGGGATCATTCTCCTCTCCCTGGAACAAGCAATGCCAGTGTCCTTTACAGGTGTTTGGAGGGAAACCCCTACCACCACGTATTCGCAACTCCTCGTTACTCCTGTTTGTAGAGACTGACCAGCTGCTTATTCGGGACAGCTCAGTCTCCTGAGGAGCAGCCACCATCCTGAGTTAAACCTCCATTCCAACCTGCACCAGGAATCATTCCACTGTGACACCCCGGCGTGCTCATCTTTATGCACCACCTTCCTGTGGGCTGCATTACAGCTCAATGCTTATTAAAAGAAAAGGTAAAAGTGACACTTGAAGATGTTATAAATAGTGAATTCCAAACCCCAGTGGCCGCGACTCATTAGATCTGAAACTGTTTGGCTTTTCACATGAGAGACTAGAGTCCAATTACCACATTGCACATACAAGGGAAATTGTCTTGGTAACATTAAGATTCCACTCGCACGCTGTTTACTGGAAACAGTACTAGGGTTTTGACAGGCTTAATCCTTAAACAAATTAATTCTAAAAAGATTTTTAAAAAATTAGGCCCTACAAGGGTTTAATGAAGACTTACAAAGGTATCACTCAAAATTCTCAATGAAAGGGAGTTCACCGTAGTGGATGGTTTCTCTTCAGTCCCAATGCTCAGTGACTGTGTCTTTTATATGAATAACTTATCTCCCTCTGAGCCTCAGTTTCCTAAGCTGCAAGCCAAGGGTCCAGAGGGTTTCTAGGCTCAGCCCTGCTCTGACACTGTCCTAGTCAAGGACACCACTGCCCAAGTCTCTCATGATCAACAGCAAGGGCTGAAATAGACTCAAGTAAGTGCATCACTGCGCTGCTCCTCGGAGTGCCGGGGCAAACACCATGCTTGCTCCAGTGTGTGGCGATGGCAAGGGAGAGGTGCCCCAGCAGAAAGTTCTTCTCAATGCTGCTGGTCTCACCAGCTATGCTCCACTTTCCTGGAACTGGGTCCATCTGTTCTTCCCCTAGAATGCTGGCTTCAGCCACAAACTGAGAGGAGCACACCCAGCCCGACGGTTGCTGTTCTGAGCAGCACAGTCAGGGAAATGACCCACATCGGGCCTGGAGCTGAACCTTCTTACACACCTTCTCTTTCTGCCTCAGCTGTGGACACTGGCATTCTTGACTCAAACAACTGCATTGGCTCCCTGCTCTTCCTCCTATTCTCTTGCATACCTGAAGTTCTATCCTCCCTCCCTGCTCTAGGGCAGGGCTTCTCTTATAGCTCCATCAGAATCAAACCTGTCCTAACTCACCAAGTCCTCCGCACTGTTCCTGTCTACCTAGCTCATCCACTTTGGTATGCAACCAGGCCTTCTTTTCCCATGATACTCTAGACCCTTGCCAAGCCCTCTTCTCCCTGGAATGGTTTTCCTCTGCTGCTGCTTAAATTGCTTTACATCCAATGAGTCCAAATGCATAGGTCTCATCCTATCAAAGCCACCCACCCACCATGATCAAAGACACCCACTCACCTCTCAGTATCTTTTTTTTTTTGCCTATATATGACATACAGTGACTTTATATAAAGTATGTTCAATGGCAATGTCTTCAATGAGACCCAAAGCTCCAGAATGGGAAATATCAATTTATCCTTTAGTGTATACACTATGCCAAGTATATAGCTGCCAGTAAATACATAGCTGGTGTATGAATGAAACACGAACCAAATCAACTACTAGTAGTCTGAACCTTGAATCTAGCTATATGGGGCCCTGCCATGTTTCATGAGAATTCCTAACTACACAGCTATGGCCCTATTGGCTAGGGCTATAAAGTTTTTAAATATTTCAGAATATGGAAGGAGTGGGCTTTATCCAGAGGCAATAGTTTCAGCATGAGGCTCTCTAGATGTGACAAATGAGTGTATTTGCTGGCAGGCTTCTGAACTTCTGGGAATGGTGGTTTTTGTAGCCTGCAGGCCTAGGAGATAGAGTGTCAGTACCTGAACCTCTGTCTAGGACTACCTGTTCTGCATGTGAACTCAAAACCCCATTCTCTGGCTAACTCCCTCTCACAAGCCTGCAGAAAACCTACCAAAGGAGAGCTCATCACTTGATAGGACAAATAGGAAAAAAACATACCAGAAAAAAGATTTCCAGATTTCAAAAGCATAGGCAAGAAGAGCCATTGCACCAGTTGAACAAATTCTCTGTGGGCTCCACTACAAATCATCCTATGAGGTATTTCTCCTTGCTAAAATTGTTCAGAAAAGTGTCCCTCTCCCTGTATAAAACACAAACCATATTTTAGTACCTGTTAGATGGGAGAACACCTGCACAATGATTATACTGAATATATTATTTGAAAACCCTAATGAGTAATCTTTTTCCAGAAAAATTTTAAGGCGTACATAATTCATTAGACAGTGTTCTTTTTTGTGTGTGTTGAATTTCACACCCATTCAAAGACTGATTGTGGGATCATGAGTGATATGTCTAAGAAATGTCAGCAGGAAATCTTCTATTGTAAGTAGAGTGCATGAATAAAATATATTACTAACAATTTTAGAATCATAATTTGTATCAAGTTGTCTGCCTTTGTGCAACTTGCTATACAGAGAAAAGTCTCTGAATAATTCATTATGTCCTTCCCCAAATCCCTTAAAAAATTCAGCGACACTGTAAATAATATTCTATTCCTTAGGTGAAAAAACAATCACATAAATTACCCAGTTAGATGGGAGTTTCTGGGTCTTATTGATCCTCTATTACCAAGTGAAGAAACCCCTATCACAGGACAGCTTGAAGGGATTCATTCTGTCTCTGAAATCTTTGTGAAGTCCAGAGGCCCACAGCTTCATGAAACCACCAAGTTCAATTGTCAGCAATTGAAAGGGCTGGCAAATTTGTTCCCACACTGATCCAAACTGGTTTCCCCATCCTCTTCCCTGGTCCTATGGGGTTCCCCCTCTTCCACATCTGGCTGCATTTCAAGGTCTAAGAGACAGCCTTGAGGTCTTCCAATGCTTTCTTCTCTGGTTAAATATTCCCATTCCTTTAGCTACCGGAGTCAACATTTTCAATAATAGCATTAATATCTTATGTGATTGAACAGTATTTATCACCTATGATGTCCATTATCTTCGACAAAAAAGAAACAGAAAGGAAAACAGAAGAAGCGAAAGAATATTCTCCAAGCACAAAGATTATTCTCATTTGTATATGGCTCCAGGTACAAATGCATATTTTAATAGATGTTTTCTGGTAATAACACTAAAATGTTGAACTTTTAAAGCACTTTGCAGTAAAAGACCCAAATGTGTTCAACATGGAAGGCTTTCAGGTAGTAGACTGAAACGCGAAGCTAAAGGTGTTCTTGTGAGCTGGCAGCTCATTTACAAAGAACCCCAGCTCAGGAAGGTGGCTTCCTGAATGCCCCACCCATTCTAAGCTCATACTGAGCAGTTTTCTTAAGAAAAAGTGGCCAGCAGAAATTCACTTGAAAAAATAAACCAGAGGGCTCTGAATTTAATGAGAGGAGTAACATGGTAATAGCAATCCTCACTGACAAGGCATGACAAATGAAATCTGTTATGACTGCTTGGATTTGGCACATTTTTAATCATACCTAGCATCTGGACTGGAAGCTCTGTACCGAAGGACAAACTAATCATTTGTCAGCTGTGATAGTGCCCAGCAGAAGGGTAATAACAATTTTTAAAAATCCAAAAGACTTCTTGTCCCTATCACTCAAATGAGAATCTGGGTGGAGTAGTTTTCCGATAGCTTAAGTGATTCCTAAGGATGAGGGCGCGCGTTACCATGTTGCCTAGAAATTTCTTAGATGGAATTAGAAACAAGGATTTCTATAAGATACACTTTCCAGGAGGGACCCTTTATAAGGCATTTGTAAAAGGCAAATTCTGAGCATTGACAAGGAAGCAGCAATCTTGCTTCTCTGTTCCAAGGTTCCCAAGTGAAGTGGAGGTGTGTGTATTACACATCATTCTTCCACAGTGACTCTGCAGTATGACGAAAAGCAATTCTTGGTGGTAAGGGATCTGCAGGTGGTGACTTCCACAAAGGAAGCCATGGGTTCACTGTAGCCAAGGAGTATAGTTATATAAAAAGGTGATACATTCTACATGACAGCCCTCCATCTACCATGTCCGTCAATCCACAAAGAAGTACTCTTATGTTCCTGATGCCTCTTGTAGGCTTCAATGGAACTTCCAATCACCAAAAGACTGGGCAGTTTGTAAGAAACTCAGCACATTCTCCCCAAGGTCCTACAACCAGGGAAATCTCAAATGAGGCCCCTATGCAAGAAAATTCACTCAGAACCAAACGGAAGTCTAACACTACTTTCCTTTACAAGGTCCTTTTAGGCCTTTCCTTTCCAATCACAGCTATGTGCCTGTTTACTCAAGGGAAAGAGGTGACATCCACAGCATGTCAGAAATGCATGTCTGTTTCTTTATGAGACACTGAGACATATATGGAATAAAATGACCCAGGGATTTTTTTCAAATTGCTCCAAATGGATGTACAAGTTTACAGGAAGCACAAGTCTCTAGGGCTGGGACTGTAGCTCAGGGGTGAAACACTTGCCTAGAATGCACTAGTACCTGGGTTTAATCTTCAGTATTGGAAGGAAGAAAAATTCAAAAAGAAACATTTAGGGAACTTCAGAGAAATTTTCAACTTGCAAAGGGAGGGAACAGAGAGGTGACTCATGCTTCCAAAAACTCCATTCCTTCTAGATTTCATAATCCACTTTACTTCTTGTTTGGGTTCCAAATGAGTTTTATCTGTGCCACCCCAGGCACCTCCAATAAAGAGAAGTGAATAAAAACAGAAATATATGAGGCAATTAAGGTTCCCTGTCTGTAATTAAGAAATAAAACTTTCAGAACAGAATACCAGTGTCTCTTGCTGTTCTCTCTCATCAGCAAGTGGTTTGCATTCCAACAAAATACTTTAAATAATTTGAGTTAGAAACACCCCAGAGGAGATCCAGATGGGAAGCACACAAATGCTGAATATTAATTAGTATGAGATTTGTGGTTTCTGATTCCTTAATACTGCAGATTAAAATGAGTGGCCAGAATACGGTCAAACCCATGGTTGTTTTGCCTTTTTGCCTGGAGAGACATCGCCATCCTGTCTTACACATGACTCTCTTGAGAGGAGATGGTCCTCCAGTGAGTCTCTCTATTCCAAGCCAGAAGGAAGCAACCTGGCAGACAGAGAGGCCTCAGCCGGTTCCCACTCGGTCTGATAACATTAGCCATAGAAAGAATATCACATCTTTTCATTGCATGCAAGTTGAGCCCAAGTTTTGGAAAAAGGACAAAGGAGGAGTTCCTCTTCCACCCACACTCAACTTTATTAGTTCGGGCATGTCAATCCATCTCTCTAAGTTCCCCCCTCTGTAAACCGTAACCCAAAATTGTTATACATCATTTTCAAGAGGGAAGGAAACATTAACAACATCTTTGCCAAAGGGAAGAGAGTGAGAAGCACCTTGACACCACAAGCGGGATCCATTCTGTGAGGTTTGGTGGCCTCTGCCGTCCATCTCAGTGCATTTGTGGTATTTATTTTCATGGCTAATGAGAAATGTAAGTAGCAGTAGTTCTTGTTTTATAATAATACTCTTCTGCTATCCATGTCAAGGAAGACTCCTTATACAACAGTCAACAAAATGTTCCCTTGGGCAAGAGACCCACTGTTATTACTAGGCTTGGCTTGGATTCTCTAATCAGAAAAAATAAAAGCGTTGAACATTCCATGTCTAATGACTTGGGATTTGAAAACAGGCCTTAAAAAAAAAGAGTACAGCAACATGTTTTTGTAAACTTCTAGGCAGCCACAATATGTCATTATTGTTTTCCAAAGTTCTTAGTCAAAACTATCTAAAAGATGTTTGGCTAGTTTTCTTATGAGGAGTGCCTTAGTATGTCCAAATAAAATACCATAAAGTGGCTTCTTTGTTTGTAAACAGTTATTTCTTGAGGTAAATATTTGAATCAAATGTGTGGTATTAAGGGCTCGTTCTTTCCAACTCTAAATGTGGAAATCACCATTATTTTTAACTCATATATGCTGAAGATTGCAATTGTTTCATGAAATTCATATTTGTTACATAGAAAAATTCAAACAAGAATTTGATGAGAAAACAATTTCATTATGTTCTGTTGTTATGAGTATTCCAAAAGTAGAACACTAAGATTGAAGTGTTAAGCTTCTGGAAAATACATCCATTTCCTTTGTCAATATTTGAAATTACCAAAATGCCTCTTGATTTTCAAGTGCCTTTCTATGAGGTTGACACTGAATGGTCAAAGAACTTATCCAGAGTGGAGAAAATTAATTATGGCACTTACTAAAGGAGAGTTTAGTCACTGGTAAATAAGTCTCAGTAAATGGTGATACCAGCCCTCGGCTCACTGGGAACTTCACTTGGAGTACGTTAAATGAGGAGGGGCTAAGAGCCCTGATGCTATCCCTGATGCGAGGAGACTGAGACTCTTGGCCTTTCTTCTGCAGAAGATGATGTCCAAATTATCCAGCAAAAAGTAACAGGAGCTGGGGTGGGAAGAGGGAAGAGAGGGGTCAACCACAGTAAGGACATAGGAGACCATATCGAATAACTGGGGAGTCAAAGAAGGCTGAACTCACCCAGGTTTTGAAAGAAAGATAACTGCTTGGCAGGTAGGTCATGTGGGCAGGAGAGTCTTCAAGGTTCAGCACGAGCAAAAATGCAGAGATGGTGACATACAGACATGAAACTTAGTGAGGGATGAAGGTCGAGGGGTAGGTAGGAATAAAACAGGGGAAGCCTTGAGTGAATGGCTCAGTAAGCTGATGAAACCTAAAACCGCTGAGGATGCAATGAGAAAAAAATAAGGAGCTCATCTTAGTAGCAGCAGGATACAGAGAAGGGGCAAGAGATGATAGATGTTATAGGGATTTAGAGTACTTCATATTTGGCTAAAGAGAGAAAATGTAAACAGACTGTTGTAAGGTTCTTTCCCATATACAATGTGGTATAATATTACTGGAAGATAGACTGTAACTGTATAGACTGCAAAGATATACAATAAAGACCACACATTACCCACTAATGAAAATTCTGGACATATAGCTAATGTTTCAGGTTGAACTGTGTCCACCTAAAAAGATATCTCAAAGTCTAAACCACAGGCATATGTGAATGTGACCTTATTTAGAATAGGGTCTTTGCAGATGTAACAAATTAGGTAAGGCCCTACAAGCTTCAGATGGTCCTTAAATCCAAAGATTGCTATTTTTATAAGGAAAAAGATTATCAGGAGACAACAGGTTCACACACATAGGGAAGACAGGGCAGACAGAGGCAGAAGATGGAATAATGCAGCTAGCACTAAGACAAAGAACAGAGTACCAAGGATTGCTGACAACAAACAGAAGCTAGCATGAGGCAAGGAAGTATTCTTGCAAGAAGCCTTTAGAGGGAGCATGACCCTGCCAGCACCTTGATTTTAGATATTTTACCTTTAGATCCATGTGTGAATAAATTTCTAATATTTTAAGACAGGCTATGGTAGGTTGTTAAGACAGCTCTAGAAACTAGTATAGCTAGTAAGCCAATCATGAAGACAAAATGTAATAATTAAAAAGAATTATCCCAAAAGCAAGTAGAAACAAAAGGGTTGAATGCAATTAGGAAGATGGCTTTGGATATTAAATGTAAATCCAATTGTATGTAAATTAATAGTGATTCCATTACATATAAATGCTATAATATTCAAAGGCAAAGATTGTGACACTAGGTAAAAGGTAAGGCTCAAACTACATTCTGTTTACATAAAAATCATTTTAAATTTAAAGACACAGATATGTTAAAAGTATAGGAAATAATATATCATATTAACATTAATCTAAAAACAGAATGGCTTCACTACTATCATATATAGTGAAATACAGAGCAAAACTAAGTAAGGTATATTATCATACAAAATCTAACTTGCTTTCTCTTAAGTAAAAATGATTATGATAAATTATTTTATACATTATTTATTTCATATTTTCAAGCAGATTTTGTTGAATATTCTTATTTGGTGGGACATTTCAATTCTGAATGTGATTCCTATGATTAGCATATTTTTTAAATGTTCTCCACTTTCTTTATGGGTGGTTTGAAGGTTGCTTGACCTTTGTGGCAGTTAGGTTGGAGCTTCAACTTAATCGGCTTTGGGATATACCCCAGGGATTGGAGGAGCACACTTCTGTGTATCTGGGTAGATTATGGAGTTGTGGCCTTGGGGTTTTTGTCTGGTCCCTTGTCCTTTCCACTCTGACACTCTTTCCCTGCTCTGCCTCCTGGCTGCCATGGGATGAGCAGCTGTCCTCTGCCCAGGCCCTTCCACCATGCTGCTTCTGCCTCAGAGCCAGTCACCCATGAACTGAAAGCCAGGAGGCAAAATAAACCTCGCCTGCTTTAAGTTGCAGGTGTGGGGTATTTTGTCCCAGTGACTGGAAAGTAACCAATACAACTTTTCTCTTTAAAAAAAGTAAACATTGCTAGTGACAGAAAGCAAATATATACTGACAGAGCCTCAGATAGTTAAACCTTTTTCTTTCATTAGTTTTTCCAATAGCCAAGCTCTGGTAATTTAGCTATGATTAAAAACCACTAGCAGTTTGCACTGAGAAATAACCAATATGATGTTAGGATAAAAGAAAACCTCAATATTTCCTGAATTTAAAAGAATATAGTGTATAGATAAGTTCTCTATATTTAACTCTTGGAGCATTGAAAAATAGAAACATTTTTGAAAACTCAAAGAGAAAAATCTTTCGACATTTGCTTAGACCTAGGAAAAAAGTTTGGTAACCAATAAACATTTGATTGACTTAAATCATGGAAACTTGGCCAACTTAACTATTTCTTCATCTGTAAAATAGAGAAAATAATAGCAACACACTTAAGGTAGTTGTGATCATTTACTTTAAAAGTTGAATCTTTCTTGGAATTCAGAAGACAGAAAGTACCATAAGTCTTTAGGTAACTCTTGTAAGGGAACCTCCATATTTTCTGTATAATTAAAGTTTTTATCTTTTAAACCTGCCCATGTACAATTTTTTTAAAAATGTATTACAGCTATCATGTTTATTGAAATAGACCAAATCATAATGCAGTCACAATTTCTTAATGGTTAAGTCAGTATTTACTCTATTTGCCCACAGCAATGAGCTGGGAGCTTTGTAAGGCTCTTGTTCTATACCAAGTAGCCTAAGTTATCTTATTTCTGCAGTTATCGAAACCGCTGAAGTTCAGGGCTGCTATCCTCTCGATAGGTCTACAATTGGCTAGTTCTCCCAGTTTCTGCTTCTGATATTTAACAGAAGAAAGTTAGCATACCAGGAGGTTTCTGGTAATATCCTTTCCACAGTGGAGGAAGCATGGAATTCATGACAGCTCATAGGATTGCTGAGTGTCTGGCATCACTCCAGTTTGGCTTCAGAATTGCACCTTGTTGCTGCCTATTAACAGCAGTAGACAAGCTGGAACTCACTGACTTGTTATTAGTCTCAAATAACAGAGTACTTGATACTATCAAAAACCTTATCTTACAGCAACTTACACTTTAATATCTTAAAGAGTTTTTCATAACACAAATTAGGAAATGAGTGGCATTTGGTGAAAAGGAAAGCAAAGAGCCACATTGTATTCAAAGGATGCCAGGAAGCCAAGAAACACTGGCATCCTTTTGAACTTTCAATGTTCATTTAGTAAACTTCAAATATGCTATAAGGAGATTATATCTTATATAAATATGTTAAACTCAATTTGTTGTAGACATCTGTCATAAAAATGCATCAGGTGCTAAATCTGGCATGTTGTATTAAACGTTTTATGGGCTATAAGCAGTAGTTGAAATTATGGAAGCATGTAACTTCAGAAGTTCAGTGAAAATAGCAGCATAACTCAATGTTAATTAGATGCCTACAGATGAAATGATCACTGGCTCGAGCTGTAATTTCCAGGTATTTTATGACTCTAACATTTTGCAAGTACAGTTTTATTTGAAAATACTTCATCATCAAATTCTACCTTTAAAATGCTACCCCCGTTCCACGAAAACTACACGCACACTCTAGAGATGACTCACTGAACATGATGTAATTTTAATCTAGTAAAACAAAATATATGCGCTAAACACTTCCTTTAATACTATGATGGTAATTTTTCAAGGGAAACAAACACAACATTTAGCACCTAACGGCAAGATTGATATATATATATACACACACTCTATATAATATTACTAGTATTACTAATACATATTACTAATATCACATATATATGTATTTTTTAGCAGAGAGCAATTGACTGGGATTCAATCTCAGTCAATCTCCCCAACCCACTTCCCCTTACCTTTTCAGCCCTTACCTCCTACTATGACTCTTCACCCAATTATTGGTTTCTGAATAGTCCCCATACTTCCAACACCGTGCCTCTAACCAGAATGCTTTTCACGTCCCTGCTGGCCTATGATGTCCCCGCATCTGACACAACTGTTCTATCTTCCAAGAAATAGTCTTTGAACAGAAATAATCTGTCCCTGTTCTTATCTTCACGATGCTGGGTACGGTTCTGCACTGCTTAACAAGTGAGAAATGCACTATTAGACACTATCCTCCTTGGGCATGCACCACAGACTGCACTTAGACAAATCTAGATGGTTTTGTGTTCTACAAACCCAGGCTGCACACTATAGCTCACTGTTCCTCAAGTCAGAGTAAACAACAAAAAACCCCACAAGATTAAATCTAACAAGAGATAAATGATTCAACCAAGAGATGCAATAAACACGAGCTGTATGAGCTGCTGCCAGTATAATATGGCATATTGCTTTACAGTACTTTTTTTTTTATAAAAGTAGTACATTTTTTAAAAAGGTGCTTAAAAAGTATAGCAAATATCTAAAGCACTAAGACAGTCATTTTTTAATTATCAAATGTTATATATGTGCTGTACTTTTAGAAAACTGGCAGCACAGTAAGTTTTTTTTTTCACGTCAGGGTCATCACAAACACAAGTAATGCATTATGGTTACGACATCACTAAGTGATGAAAGATTTTCAGCTCCACTGTTATCTTCCTGGATTGCAGTCACATATGGAGCCAGTCCTATACTGAAACATGGTCATGCAGCATGAGGTCACGCTCAGAACTCTCATACACAACCTCTATGCTCTGGCTTTTCCTGCAGCACTCCCATGGTATACTAACTACTTACCTCCCATCCACACACAAGCCAAGTTCTATGGCTGTATGCCCACAGAAACTGCCATGAACTTTCTGTAGGTGATGATGCTATTAAACATAACCTGAGTAAATGAACTGCAGCCATATAATAAAAACTCTTGACAAAAAATTTCTATTTTTAACCTTATCTAATACAGAACAGTTCCTTGTGGCCTCTACAATAATCTTAAGGTTAGGAAACAATGTTTGGCTTCGTCCATTCTGCATAAACTCCTTAAAAGTTAGCTAGTAAGTTTTAAAGCATGAAATGACCTTTTTCCCCTGTGGCTTTATATAGAACCAAAATAACTGTGACATGAGCTTGGGGCCTCTGTGAATGCCTGATAGTAAGCTCCCACTGTGGGATTCCATGTCATGGCTTCTTATCAGCCTCACATCAGATAAATGTGGTCAAACTATCTATAAAAATATGGTACGGGGGACCCAAAAACATTTTAAGGGCTTATAAAAGCTTGGGGATTTGAACTTAAGTGATCACTAAGACGCATACACCGATGGAAAATGTTAAGACTCAGAAGAGTTTCAAACAATGCCACTGTACATTTTTACAAGACTCCTGTATAAGTACAGACTGGAAATGCGGTACCAAGTGGCAATACTTTTATTTAATTTTCAGCATAACTAATCATCTTTAAAAAGCCTCTGAGGCTTGTTGTATATGGCAGATGCACCTCCTGTGTGGCACAAGAGGTGGCTGGGAAATCAGTGCCACATCTCACATATAATTCCTACTTTGGAGCTGCAGCTGTCACCTGCTGCTTTGAGATTGGCCTTTATTCAGAGGGTGGGACATATTTTTTCTTCCACATTCAAACCCAGAAGGGTTCACCAATTTTGAATCCCAGTCAATTGCTCTCTGCTAAAAAATACATATATATGTAATATTAGTAATATGTATTAGTAATACTAGTAATATTATATATAGTGTGTGTATATATATACACCATAGGGTATATATATATATATATATATACATACATATATATAATGGATATACATCAATTATATATGTGTGTATATATATAAAATATGTGTGTGTATATGTATATGTGTGTGTATATATATATATATATATATATATATATAAAATAACTTCCAAAATCCCTTGGTTTCTCTTGGTCCCTTGGTCTCTTTGGAGAGTTCCAGAACCAGGGAACAAGATTTGGAGAAGGGGCAGCAGAAGCACTTTCTTACCAGACTGTAACCCACAACCAACTCTGCTCATCTCTGCAGTGGCAAAACAACACACAAAAGATTAAAATCTAGTTTTAAAATCCATCATTTTCACATCTTTGCTTACAGGAGTCACTGAAAAAACGGACTTACTTGGAGTCTATGCTAAACACATCTGCTGGACCTTGTAACCAGTAATGCAATGACCATAGGACTCAAATGGGACAACCAGTTCCTAACTCCACAGGTTTCCCCAGGCTCTCGCACATACTGCCTATGTGGTTGTTGCCTGCAGCGGGGCCAGGGTGAGTGCTGATACTTGACAGCTAAGGAAAACGAGGCTCAGAGGTATAGAGAAATGTATATGGAATGGCACCTGGAAGTGTCAGGTCTAGAGATCAAATCACGATACCACTAATTCTAGTTGACCATGCATTTGTCCTATTTGTAGTTTATCTCTACAGCGAGGACTGGTCATCTTTCTTATGGAGAAAGATGCAGAGAGTGAAAGACCTAAAGAAAGAGTGGAAGCAGCTGAACATTTGACAACAGGTCCAATGAACTCTGCAGCCCAATTCCCACCGCAGACTGTCATGTTCTGCCTTCCAGCCTACTGACTTTCCACTACAGTACTATGGACCAGCAAGGCACTGTGAGGCCCAGGGTCACAGGACCACTGCAGAAAGCCTGCTCTGGGGTGCACCACAATGCTGCCAGGTACCCACCCTGCTGCCCTTGGCTAATGTAAGACAGTGCCAACTCTTAGAAGACTTCTGTCTTCAGATTATTCAGCCCACCTCCCTCAAGAAGCAAAAACCAGCACATGCTGTCCTTTAGCACAAAGCCCTGCTCCAGGTTTTGTGGTCAGCTGCCTCTCTTCCCACTCCCTCATACACTGTCATGGCTCCTGACTTGGGCTGAGCAGCTCTGTGCTGAATGTTACCCTTTGTCTCAGGAGCCCTGGGCTGGCTCTGATGACTGGAAAGCCTGAACAACAATGATGAATCAGAGTATTTATTTTTGAGGTTTTCTCCAAGCTGCCTCTTCATCAGCTCTTAAATAGCAGCATTCAAGCTGTCACAGATACTTCCAGAAGTTTTCTGGCCTGGGGTTCCCAGGGGAGAAAACTTTGCCTCCTGGCAACAGATGCAATAGCTCCATAACACTCCATCTGAATGAGAGGCTCAAACTTGATTTCTCCAAGAGACAGTGGCCTACATGTTTAACTGATTGATTTTTAAAATTGTTTTCAAATCCCTCAGGTTGCATGAGCAACGGTGGATTCTATTTCTAAGTGTGGTGACCTTTTCTAAAACTGTTTTATGCTTTTCACTCTTCCTTAATTGGTGCCACCTAAGACTGCAACTGAGCGAGCTGCTTAATCCAGGACAAGGAAAGTCAAGCCGTCAAATCTGAACCAAAAGAACAATCTAGGGGGTATAGTGTGGTTTTCTGATACAAAATTTTCATCTAAAAGTTAATTATGTTTATTAAAATTGAAAGCTTAAAAGAATGAGTTGAAAGCTTAAAAGAATATTAATTAGCCTTAATAAGAAATGTTAGAATCATTCACAAATGAGAAATTTGTTTTCTGTTACATCATGTGATCATTCAAAATACATTAAGATATTTCCAACTAAAGCACTGACTTATACACACACATACACTACCAATTGGATGATCCCAAGAGTGCAAGTAGGTGAAAGTTCAAAAAGAAAAGAACTGGGGGAAATGGAAGCCACACATAAATACAATGATAGATGGAATTCAGCCTGCAATAAAAATCATTTCAGTACATTTGCCTGGGAATAGATGAGCATAAATGCACACTTGAGGTCAGCAGGGAGTGAGCCAAAAAAGTATCCTTTTGTGACATCTAGGGAGAGAGAAGGCCAAAGACAGCTGCTGTCCCTTCCGTGAAGGTTTCACACCCAGGGCCTAAAGAAGAGCGTGTCCTAGGGAGAGTAGCAGTGCTGCTTGCCTGGAGACAGCCCGGACCCTTCAGGCATAGCACACCATTATGTAAGATGCTCGCTGGAATGCTTCCTGGGTAAGTGCAGAACTCTGTTTATTATAGCACCCATTCCAATCTAGGAAGGCCATCTTTAAGTCCCAAATGCCAGAAAGGCCCACAATTGGACCAGGACAGGGCTGCCAACAATGGATGAAACTGAAAAAAAAAAAAAAAAGAATAAAACTAGCTGTCACCTGTTATCTGCAAGACATTCTACCAGATGTTTTAGATCTACTCATTACTTAATACTTACAAGGACACCCTTGGGGATTAATAATTCTCTCCGCTTGCAGAAGATGACTAAGGCTCAGAGAAGTTAAGTAACAAAAGAGGCACAGCTTTATGTGACAGAGCTGGGGTTCCAATGCATTTTCTTTACCCTGCTCAATACTCTGCCAAAGGGATCGGCTCTGAGCTCTCACTGATCCCCTCAAAAAGTTCTAGGTAACATCAAGAAAACGAAGAAGCATCATGTAGAGGCAGCTTTTACTCAACTGAAACACAAATAGCTGGGAATTCGGAAGCAGGGAAGTGGAGAATAATTTTCTTCAGTGAAACTTTTTTACTTGAGCTAGAATGAGAAGAGAAAATGATGAGTCTTAAACACACACTAAAGAAAGGTCTGTCAGAATAGGGTCTCATGATTTTTCACAATATGTGTCACATGAAGATCAAAGATCATTTGGATCACAGAGAAAACCTGTCTATATAAAACCTTCCCAACAATACTAATTTTTAATTGGCACCCTGAATACATAATCTAAGGAATCTCAGCTATTGAGCTAATCAAATGCTTAGTCTTTAACAAGCCAATGATTCTTACCATCACCTCCTAAAACCCATTCTTAGAGCACCTGACCCATAAGTTTGAACTAAAACTTCTTTACCTGCTGTTATGGATTAAAAACTTGTGGTCAACTTAACACCAGCTGAGTTAAATCAGCAGAGTGCTGAGCGTAGATGTCCCACCTGAGGAAAGTTGCCAGCATAAATAGAGATGTGGAGAAGAAGAAGCTAGGCGTTGAGGTGTTGAGGCATTGTGAGGTCTCCTATGAGTTGCTGTTTGAGCCCTTAGATTCTCCTGGAGGAGCTCTGGTCCTCACATCGAGCACTGCTTCCTGGCTCTGGAGAGGAAGACATGTGCTGCTTAATCTCCAGGATGAACTCGTCACGCTGACTTCCTGGCATGTACTCGACTGTGCTTATTGTTGGAGGAGCTCAGGGCCTCCGTGTCACTGAGGATGGCTGTGGTGCTTTTCAGGACAGTCCTGGTCTTTGTTTTTGAGCGTGACTTTTCAGCTTCAGCATAGAACCCTCAACCTATCAGCACAGCTCCTTCACCCTGATGGCATAGACCTCCTAGCTTCCATCACCAACCTTTGGGCCTTCCCGGCACGGATCCGTAAAACAGTCTGGTGTGAGTCCTTCTTCTGGGCTCTAGACCTCCAGCTGGACTTGTGGGAGGCATTGTCATGGGCTCTGGGTCTTCATCTGGACTCATGCAGGACATTGCTGAGGGATTCAGGCCCTTGGTTGAATATTCTATGTCTTTGGTGTTGTGGATAGATTTCCTGTAGTCTCTTCTGTTAATTCTGGGTGACCATCATAAATAATACAAATTCCATGTCCTGATTCCAATTGTTCTCCTTACAACCCCTGGCTACAACACCTGCTCAATGATTCTTACCTGCAAGGTTATACACCTATCACCCAAAATAATTTTTATTGTAAGTTACACTAATAACTTACTTGGTTGAGATGCTTTTAGTGAACTACAGCTTTCAAACTTTCTCACCTCCTAGGTGATACCTATAGCCTCTGATCCCCAATAATTTTTACCATAAGTTAAAATAATAACTTACTTCACTTGAGGTGGTTTTGGTGAACTATAATTCTCAAAAGGGAGGAAAATAGGAGGGCTTTAAAAGTATTATATATTTTTACCACTTTTGACCTCAGGCAAGCAAGAGTTCTCCAAACATGGCTATAGGATAAATTGCTATGAATAAAAACAGCTTCAGGAGCACTAGGAGCTTCCCTGACAGTAAGATTCCCAAAGAATGAATTGCTAAAACCTGCCACAGAGACTCTACCAACTATCTGGGGTGAACTGCAGAAAGAATGCCAAGGTTCATGCATGAAGCACGATGGAGGACTTTTAGAAGTCAGCTCCTGGAGGGTAGGCCCACGTTATTTACCTCTTTGTATCTAGCACGCAGTCTGGGGCCTGGTCCAAAGGGGCACCCAATATAACGTCTGCAGGAGGACCAAGGAAGTTAGGGGCTAGAGCAAGTGTATTTTCTATCTGAATCTGTACTAGACATCTACAGGATTCTCCCACACGATCCACTGCAGGAAACTAATTCCTATGGGGGAAGAGCAGATGGAGCCTGTCTTGTTAGCCCTGGCTACTAATAACCATGATGATAATAATAGCAGTAACTACCACCATTTATAACTGCTACTGCTGTCACTAGTGGTGACATCAACAGGAGCAATCACAGCAGTAAGAGCAGGAATGAAAAAGAAGCCCCAGGTCACAGACCAGGAAGTGAAGAAGCCAAGATTCAACCCAGGTCTTATGACTCTGCAGTTAACCATGTTTACACTGCACTAATCACATTTCAGATATTTTAATTTGCATTATCCTTCTTTTCCCAGAGCGCATAATCTAATACGTGTTATAACCTCATAAAGCCTTTTCTTGTGAGTTCTATTTTCAGATTTTGTGTGTTTCTCTGGACTCTTGTCTGAATGAACCCTATTCCATCAGTGAAGAACTCATTTAGATATCAGGCTTGAACTCATATGGCCTGAACTGGGCAGAGCAGAGCAGGAGGGTTCTAGCCCCCAGATAAATCAGTCCCACATTCTTTTCTTCTCAAAGATTCTCAACACAACAGTATGGTACTGCCAACCAAAGTTGTGACGAGTAATCAGATAACAGGATTTTAAGCAACATTAAGATAGAAAAAGTAAAGCACATGGAAGAAAAAGGCAGCAATTAGCAAAAACTCAGGTAAGAACAGAAGTTATAAGTTCATAACTCTTAAAGGGCAAAAGCTAATGGTTATCCAAGGTAGAGGCAATTAATAAGGGGTGAGAAAGGAAAGAAAATAAATGCTGTCAATCCAATATGTTCTGGGCATGACAGTGGTTTGATACAAGTTTTCACTCTTATTTCAAATGCAAGCATTTATTACAAGAGAGTCAGGAAACTGGAGGTCTGGCTTAGACAAACAACCCCACGGCAGTGTGTTCCCCACTTCAGAAAGGAGGGAATGCTCCTCAAATCACTGCAGTCTCCCAGTGCTTGGTGATCCTATATCTATCTTTCTTGTTGTTGCTGAGAAAACAGAGAAAGTGACCAAGCAGTAGGGAGACCCCTCCGGAATGGAGGAGGAATGGAGGGGGACATAGCCAATGGCAGCCAGGCATGAGCTGTAGAAAAATGGTGTCTGGGGCTGTGGTGATCTGCTCAACAGCCGTTTTTGCAATCCTGAGGAAGCCAAGACAGCACAGTCCTGATGGGGACACCTGCAAGCAAGTAGAGGCCTATTTGAGGCAAGGGTGAAGGGGTTGGGGTCCAAAAGAAGCTACTCTACCAGTTTATGTCTCATTAACTTTTCCTCAAGACATCAATATATTTTCTTCCTGCCATGTGCTGGCTTGAGGTATGAGCCCTGGCCTGATGGACACACAGAACAATAGATGGCCTACTTATTCTAAAGAACATTTAAGTAGGTGTCATCCTTGGTGAGTTTTCTCCACCTGAAAAAATGTAAGTCCAAGACACAGCAGAGATGGGCGGTGAAGAACAGTTAAAAGTGTGAATTCACAAATCAGGCCACAGCTGTTCAAATCCTGCCTGTCCCTCATTAAATCCTGGATGACTTGTGAAACCTCTCTAAGCTACTATCTCTAGTACAAAAGCAATGATGATAACAGCAAGACCTCAGAGAGTTTGGAGATGACTGAGAATAAATTCATAGGAAGTATTGGGATGGCACTGACTGACAGATACTGAGTAAATGGTTAATTATCATTATCATTATTATTATTATTAGGGTAGTGTTGATGGGAGTAATTAATGGTGGTGAAGCACTGCATGCAATAGTTCCATTAAAGTTAAAATATATTCAAATCAGAATTCCTTGGGTAAATACAATCAGCACAGGACACTAGGCTGCCTAAGCCTGCCCCAAGCAATTCTTCTTTATGTCACTCTCAGTGAGGAATGAAACAGATGCAGCCTTAAAGCTTACTTTTCCATTTCCCTCATGCTACAAGTTTATTACTCAAATATATTTGGCCTAAAAGTTCAGAAAGATCAATCTGTGGCTTTTAATGGCTTAAAACATAAAACCCAAAAGGAAGTGAGTCAGTTAAGGATCAGAAGTGACCTTTGTCAGATCTGCTGAAAAAATGGATAACAGATACCAGAATCTTCCTCAAGTACTAAGATCCCAATTTTGCCTGTTAAGAACAACTCCAATGGGACTGTGCAAACACAAAATTTGTCTCTGATACAAAAACCCTAGTTAGCCCCATTAGGGAAGAATGAGGTGATAGTCAATGTAATCAAAACTCACCATTTTCAAATGGGGAGTGGTATGACACTTATATTGCCTCTGAATGACAGAAAAGCTATGAGAACTGAATGCTCTATCTCCCACTCCTCCATAAGGCAATATCTAATAAATACTTGCTGCCTCAGAGGATGCAAGGATGAGTTTCTATAAACGTGGTTAAATGTCTATGCCAGCAATCTGGGATGCCCTTCTTAATGGCCTCTTCAGTGGAACAAATTTCCCTGCAGTGGCAAAATGAATGCTGAGCTCCCTCAAGTTGACAAGAGGAAAAGGACCTGCTAGCCAGAATAGATGGCAACACGAAGAGTCACCTCTGGATCTTTCCTGGTTGCTTATGACTAATACAGGAAAAAATATGTTAGAGGCTTAGGTAAAAAAGGTGATGGGCAAGACTAAGTCTCTAAATCAAGAAGAGGCAAAACAACAATAACAAGAACAACAACAACAGAAAAAAAAAAAACCCAAGCCAAAATAAAACACCTCTTAAAGCACTCCTCGTTTGCTTGGCCAAATGAAGAGTTACTTACAAACCAAGTAGTTAACAGGCCAACTCCCAAATTTGGGTGTGATTTGACATAGCTTTCCATACTAGCATGAGGCACCCAGAGAAGCTAGGACAGGCAAATACCGAGCCTGGCAAGGGATACAGTTAAAGTCTGCTCTGCTGTCCTGCCAACAGAGGTTAGAGAAAGGTCCATCTTAGCTGGAATGAAGGGGAACCTGAGTGTAAAGGAAAGGTTATTTTTCTTATGAAAGACTAGTGCAATCAAATTGGTTAAGAGGAGCAATAGCAGGGAAAAAAACAAAGCAAACAAAAAAAAAGCGCAAAAATTCAGCTAATTCTACGCAATTAAAAAATGGCCTCTGATTTTTCTCACATGGTTATAGGTACCTCTTTAAGTTTCACTTGGTCAGAGAAAAGGAAATACAGGAGCCAAAAGAGAATTATCTGGAGGATATAGCATACAAACCTCTAGTGTTTGAAGTCTCATTTCCTAAAATTTGCTTCCAATGGATTGGTGTTTACTGACCATCTAAGAGTACAATTGCATGCAAGTGGTTTCCAGCCTGAAAATCCCTTCACTGAGAGGAGGAAAGCGAAGAAGCCTGTTCTGTGTTACGAAACCACTATTCTGCCCCACGGTGTACTGTGTGTGCAACTGATTTCACTGACAAGCAGCGGAGAAGGGGCCCAGCCTTACACCTTTGAGGGAGAGAATGCACACAAGCAATTTTCAGCAGCAGAAGGGAGTAAACCAACTTGACTATGGCCACAGCAACCGATGGCAAAGCCAGATAAACTTCAAAGACATGGATGAGAAACTGAGTCTCAGCCAGTCCTTCGGGAAGGACCTTAACCCATGCAAAGAGGAGAATGGTAAGGTAGCAACTGAATTAAAAGGATGAATACAATTTTTTTTTTTAAGCACGAATCAATAAATAGTATCAGGAAAAAAGAGTCTGGTGACAACAATCACAAAGAGAATGAATTATCATACAACTTTTTAAAAGCTCTCAATTGGCTCCTTCATTCCTTCTGAGTAAAGGTGGCTGAGAGGGCCCCAAAGGCCCCAAGGTTTTTAACAGAAGTGACTCACTTGGGAGAAGAAAATGCATCCCCCAAAAGACAAAGCCATCTGCAGTCTCCCTCTTGGAAATTCACCCTGATATGCGTAGAAGTGGAACACAGTGCTCCAGAGTGAGGGAGCTAAATAATGCAAGAGTAAATCCACAGAAAGCTTGCGAAGTGTTTGGCTGCACACGCCACCAAATGGAAATGCACGGTTGCTTAGTTCCTCAGCTGGGAGCCTGCGTGTGGCTTCTCTCCAGGGAAATCAAACTCCACCACTGGAAACCTGGAATCCAGACTGTGAGGTCTGGGGAAGCAAAGGGAAGCAGTGTGAAGACACTTTTAAAAAGGAAGCCCTGTTCTTTGAGCCATGGTTGCTACACAGGGGCTTGCAGACATCTGTGTTGCCAGGAAGCCCTGAGTTTCATGGGCTACAGGCTGAGACCAACTGATGATGCCTTAGGTGTAAAAAGGAATGGTCAGCAGGGAGCTTTGCCTGTGGTTTGCTACTACTCCTGTAAATGGCCAGAGTGAGCCAGCAATGATAGGTCACTGCAAGGTGACATGTGAAAGCCTAGATTCAGGATACTGTACTTAAAACACAATAAGCATATGACCCACCCAGGCAGCCACAATCCAGCCTCCTGATATCCACCACTAAAGAAGTTTCTCACTTCATGCAAATAACTGAAAACAACTGAGTCTAATGGGTGACTCTCAGCCCTGGTTTCATTTAAGTCACTTAATCTTACCATTCCTACCTAAGAGATGTGGATGGAATTGATCTGGAATGTGCTTAAGCTTCAGTCTTTCTTTAAAGTTGCTAAGGTTCACTTGGGTCTAGGCCGAGAACCCCTGGTACATAGCATACCTAGAAGAAACAGCCACAGAAGCCAAAATCAAGTAGCTTATCAGACTTTACAGTTGGCTTCTCACTGCTCAAGTGAGCTCGCCCAGCTTCTGTGTGGAGTGTTCCCCTGGTATCTCAAAAACTTTCTTGCAGTCACAGGCACAAATGTTCTGAGTGAGTAGGAGCCAACAGATTCCCACCAGGACAAAGAATGTTACTGAAAAGATCTTAATTGTCAGAATCATCTAGGCAATTAATTAAGCAATTGTGTGTATTCTCGTCATGACATAAGAAAGTCCAGCATGAAGAATTGGGTGTGCTGCCTGTTACACCCAAGGCAATGTGGGAGCACAAAGATGAGTTTTCTAAATCTCCACTACTTGCTCCAATATTATCACCTCTGAAAGGCAGGAGAGAAATATTATCATTTTAAGCCCTGAGGTTGTATAGGAATTGTAACAAAAGTCTAGAAGTGAAATTCCTGGTTTCTCTTGCCGGGCCTGTGCTGTGAGAGAATGCTGTTACGGAGGTCAGGGAGCCCTTTTTCTTTATGCTCGAGAAACATGCAGCTGATTCCTCTAACAACGACAAGAAGAAGAAAATGCACAAGGTTTGGGAGAAGATGCTTTGCTCATTTTTCAGGAACCAGAAACAAGAGGATACTGGGAAAACATTCATTTTTTTTTACCCATGAAAACTGACAGTCTAACAGAGGTGTAAAAAGACAACAAATTGCAAAGCTCCTGTTCTGTTTTTTATAACTAACCATCTCTATAACTGAAAAAAATAGATGTTAATGGCTATTTTCTTTCTGCCTCAGTATTTTTCAGTCTCACTGTTTTGGGGAACCTCAAAAATAGACAGTGCACTAAATGATGAGACTTACATCGCCACCCACAGCTGCGTGTGTCGGTAAGATGTGGCATTTCAAGATCTTTTGCTTTAATTATAATACAGATGGAACATTCCTAATCTGAAAACCTGAAATGCCTCAAGCATTTCAGATTCTGAATCTTTTGGATTATGGATGCCAATCAGTAAAGTATATGAAAAATATGTCAAAATTCAACAAATTCCAGAATCTACAGCACTTCTAGTCCTAAGCATTCCAGATAAGGGATTAACTCAATTTATACATTCGTATGTGTATCTTTCATTCCATTGCTCAAGTCAGAGGACAGTCTCTGGAATAAATGCAGTTTGCTTTTATCTCTGCTCTCACTTCAAAATCCCTGATGAACTTCCAGACAATAAGGATTCTGGCCAGGATACAGTATGCAGCAGCCAATCAAAGGGAACCCAACTTGAGACTGGAGCCAAATTAACATCATTTACTTTCCAAGAACTGGTAACGCTGCATTATATTGAAAAGAGAGCCCGAGTCACCATTTGGGCCTCAGTAACAGGAGGCACCCTAGCTCCACCCCGACTCAGTTTTCCTTACTGTATATTGCAGATCTTGGATGACAAAGAAAGATCAAAGAAGGAGATAGGGAAACTATCTGGAGTGAGTCAAATGAAATATCAAGGGGATCTGATTAGCCTGCACATCAGTCAGTGTAATCAGCAGCTTATTTTGAGGCTTAAGAAGAGAATTTCAGCTCTGATTTGGCCAGCTAAGCCATGAGCCACAGCACTCAGACTTAATACGAGGACTTATCAAAATGCGCAGCAGCCCTTGAGTACTTCCATAAGGGCATTTCCATAGTCATCGTCCCCTTCCGGCTCAAAATATATAAAACAAGGTTTGGGATAAAGAAAAAGGAATGAAAAATTTTTTTAAATCTCATTTACTGGTGGAGGGAAAAGTAAGGACTGTCAGATTCTGGAATTTCATCTGTAGGCTGCCTCCAGGAAGAGCTCATTAAGCAATGGCGATTTTTGCCCATGGGTACATGGGACAGGAAGCTTGCCAACCCATAGCCACCCTGGCCCTGGCCACAGCTCCATGAGGCAGGGTAAGGGTATAACTCCTTTTACCAAGGAGAACTAAGCTCTGCAAGGTCACAGGGCTGTGGAGAAGAGGCAACACACACACACACACACACACACACACACACACACACACACAAATGATTGGTAATCAAAAGCACACCAGGTCAGCTGCTTGTAGAAATGGCAGTTACTCTCATTCATGCCACTTCTTCTAACTTGAAAACATTTGAACAAAATAGGGTTGGGGAGAACATTGCTGTGTACTTTAACACCTATGATAAAGAATGTTACTCTCACCTTATAGAATTTGATGAAAGTTGGTAAACATGTTTTAGTTTAATATTTGCACTCAATCTTTTGGAAAGGTGATAAGTACAATAATAATCAAAGATTCCATTTCAGCTTATTAAACCAAATAAAGGTTCAATAACTATAAAAAACAAAATTAAGAAAAAGAAACTGGCTTTGGAGCCATTTGCCACCCTGACACATCAAAACTCAAACTCCATAACCATTCTGCTGGCTTACATATCATTTGCATGACTTTGAACTTCAAATTCTACCTTTTTCTCTAACACTGAAAAGTCACCTGCAGCCTCTTATTCTTAACCAATCAACCAAAATAAATTCAGCTACCCAACAAGATACGCTAATGGACTAAAATACATTCCTAACTTCCACATATCATTGAAAAGTACCTTCTCGTCCAGTTTTACATGCTATAGTCTTTCACGGCTGCTGTAACAAAATACCACAAATTTAGAAGTGTGAAACAAGAAAGAGTTATTGCTTCATAGTTTTAGAGGCCCAGAGGTCTAAAACAAGTCTTACAAGGCTACAACCAAGTGCTGATGGGAGTTTGGAAGACTGTTTCCTTGCCTTTTGCAGCATCCAGAGGCCATCTATGCTCCTTATCTCACAGTTTATTCATCTTCAAAGCACAATCCTTTGCCCTCTGCTTTTCTGCCCTATTTGACTTCAACCCTACTTTCACCTTACTCATAGAAAGACTATATTAGGCCCATTCAAATAATCTAGGATCATCTATGTCTCCATCTCAAGAACTTTAAATTAATCATATCTTCAAAATACTTTTTGTCCTGTGAGTAACACAGTCACTTACAGGGACATAGATATCTTTGGGGAGCTATCATTGACTTACCACATACATTTACACATTTATTACATGGCTACAAACATTGCACTTGCTCCAATTTTACATTTGGTGTTTTGTGGAGTACTGTATTGCAAATATTTTGCATATAGTCATGAAGACTATTGTTTTTAAGCCACATAAAAATTGCACCCAATTTATATAACCATTTGGTGTTAAGAAGTGTAACACAATAGATAGTTTATGTCTTTCAAATTTTCTGTGATCTGTTAGAAGAAAGTGATTTTGTTAATTAAAAAAGAGGAAGGGGAAATAAAAAGCGGTATGAATCTATGTTGACCCATGAAGTCTGGGCAGTCACCTCCGAACACAATACCCAAGCGACAGGAGGAGGTTCAGGTAGACAGAGAGGTCTGCTGCATTTTTCATGGGGGTCAGGGGAAGCAGGGGACTAAACTTCGTTCTACACAAAACACAATCAGACTGTCTTTCAGCAGAACAGAAACAGTCACCCTGTTGTCTGACATCCTGAATGATCTGCACAGTCAAAAAAACAAAACAAAACAAAACAAAACAAAACAGTAAAACAAAAGCAGCAACTGCCTCCTTCATTGGTACTTCCTATAATCTGCAATTTATTGATTTGTGAACTTTGGTTTAAGCATTATAGCTTGTGGGTGTGAATGTATTGGCTGTTGGTAACAAATATTTAGGCACCAGCCTTACTTTACCTCCTTATTCTACCTACTTTATAAAAACACGCAAGAAAACAATGCATAACATATTAGAAAAAAACCTAAAAGGAACTGAGTACCAGGTTGGGTAGAGAACTGTAGATTAGAGCTTACTTTGCCTCTCATGAACTATACAGTCACATCATGTAAAATAGGGCTTGGCAAACTTTATCTGTCAAGGGCCAGAGAGTAAATACCTCTGCTGTTCAGGCCAGTACTTCATTGTACTGCAGGATGTCAAGGCAGCCACACAGCACACGTGTCAACAGGCATGGCTGTGTTCCAAGAAACACTATTTACAAAACCCAGCCTTGGATGATATGTTGCCCAATGAGCTGGGTTTGCAATCCCTGGTGTAAAAAGACAGGTGACTTTAAGTTATAAGAAGACTGAAGCATCTCCCAGAGTGCTTTTTCCAGTCTCGAACATAGTTTACTTCTTTGCTCTTTCTTTCTAACAACTCCTGGTTCTGCCATGGAGTCACACACAAATGCAGCCTTTCTGGCTCCAATTCTTTAACACCAGTCCAATTCAAGCCCTTTTCTACATGGAGTTTCTCTCCTAAAGCTACAGTACATTTCTCTGCTTTTGGACATTTTGGGCTTAACTTGCTTTGATCAATATACTGAGAAGTGAAAACGTACCCATTAGAAGTCCGGAAGGACATAGACATCATGTTTCTATTCATCCTCTTGGGCTTGCACCAGCACTGGCAAGAACATGCCTAGGCTAGCTACTTCCTTGTCCAAAGAAGATAAGAGATCCAAGGATCAGACTGGAGCCACAGCCTCACAATGAGAAGAGCTTAGCTAGGCCCAGAAGTCAGCCAGGCCTGTTCAGGTGACGGGGACTTCTTGAAGCAGGTTATCAGTCATAAAGCAAAGTGAATGTTTATTTCAAAGGCACCTGTTGTAGACTGAAAAGTGATGGTCAGCTTAAACACTGACCTGACCTGACCTAACCTGACCTGACCTGACCTGAACTGAATCAGCGTGGTGCTGAGTGCAGATGGCCCACCTAAGGACTGTTGCCAGCATAAAAAGGAGAACTGGAGAGGAAGAGTGGCGTTGTGGTTCTCCCCAGTGTTGTTACTGTTTGGAGCTGTTGGTTCTCCAAGAGGAGCCTGTCATGCTGGCTCCCCTGATAAGAACGTGGAAGAGCTTGGCACCTTGTCTCTGAGAATGACTATGGTTCACTTTGGGGGAGCTCTGCTCCTTACTTTGAGCATCACTTTCTGGTTCTGGAAGAGAAGACGTGTGCTGTTCAATCTCCAGGAGGTCTGTCACACTGGCTTCCTGATATGAATTCAGTTGTTCTCATCATTGGAGGAGTTCAGGACCTTGTCGCTGAGGATGGCTGTGGTACTTTTCTGGGGAGCCCTGGTCCTTATTTTGAGTGTTGCTTCCTGGCTCCAGTGCAGAACCCTTAACCTACTGGTACAGATCCTTTACCCCATTGGCATGGACTTTCTAGCTTCCACTGCTGACCCTGGGGCTTCCCAGCGCAGATCCATGAAACAGACTTGCATGAATCATTATTTTGAGCACTAGACCTCCATCTAGACTTGTGGGAGACACTGTCATGGGTTCTAGGTCTTCAACTGAACTCATGCAGGTTATTGCCATAGGATCCAGGCCCTTGGCTGGATTTTCTAGGTCTTTAGTGTATGGACAGATTTCCTGCACATTCTTTGTATTTGACTTCTTGAGTGACCATTATTTTTTTTAACACCAAATACATTAGAAAAACCATTATAAATAATACTATAAATTATGTGTCCTATACGTAGTTGTTCTCCTTGCAAATCCCCTGACTACACTACCACCTAATCATCTCCATACAAAAACCATCTCCTAGGAACAGTTCTCTAAGTATATAAGTATATAATTTAGCAATATTTTTTCTTAAAGATTTGTTTCACTAATGCTAATTACTAATAAGTTTTCTCACTATTTCCTCATAGTAGGATGTAGCTGTTTTCATCCATTGGTCAAAAGAGATGTTGACACGGAAATACAGTTAGCACACGCAATTTCCAGAACTTTTTCCCTGCAGTGGTGTATCATTTTTAGGCCACTTTCAAAAACATATGGTTTATCATCATTATAAAAGCAACCTGGAACCATGCTGACTTATATTGTTTACTTCCAGAAAATGTTATTAGTAAAGGCACTAAGTATTGTTTATAAAGCAATGTGCTCGGAATTCCCTCCAACCCTTCTTCTGAATTAAAAAATAAGACTTTGGAAGAGAGGAAAAAAAGTGTATAGAGGGAGCCTGCCAAGTTTCTGCTTAATTTGTGGAGACTCATATCCATTTGTCTCTTTAGTCCCACATTTCTTATATAATTGAGTCATGACTTTCACATCTAGTAAGGAAAAAAGTCTTGGTTCCCCACAATGACACTAAAACCTGGCCAAGTCATCTTATGTCCATGTCTTTCCAAGCATACTCCAATCACCTGCATCTGTGAGAAGCAGGTCCACATGTTCTAGGAATCATGTGCCATTTGATGGCTATAATATCATACTTTCCAGTGATTAACTACTGCACTCACCAAACACATAAGACACCTGGTCACCAAATTTCAGCAGGGGGGTTATTCCAAAAACTTGTCTCTAAGTGGATGATTTACAACATAAAAGCCATTTGTCAATGTCAACCTTCCAAAGTCTATTTCCTTCATAACAGATGGGAAATATATTAATACCTATATTAATAAGTATATAAATATTTACAATATTGAATTGTTAATAACAAGACCCATTTGCCTTTTTGCAGATGGTGAGCACCTTGAGGTTTAAACAGGAGAAACCCATATGGCTGCAGATATGTGGCAGTTTGACTGGGCCAGATGATCTCTGATGGACTCCTTCACGAGGGTGGCAGAACAGTGCAAGCTAGGTCTAGGGGCTGCAGTCAGGAGCAAGGAGTGCATTCAGGGATGCTTCTAATGGTGTGGACGGTGTGGGAGAATGAGCACAGGTGGGAAGTGCAAGGTCTCCTAATGCCTCAGTTCATAACCCCACCAAGTCACTTGTGCTGCCTCATACTGAATGAAAGAAGTCAAAAAGCCGTAAGATTTATAAGAAAGAGGATTGTAGAATCTACTTCTGGACTAAAGGTGTGGCAAAGACATGTTACAAAGGAACATAAAAGGTATAGGACAGGGTCTGTGACTACTGTACAGTACATCATTGAGAGCTGCACACTCTACTGTTTCTATGTAGAAGGACAGTATAATTTAATGACTTGATCTCCGGACAGGAAGCTTCTGGGAGGTGAGGAAGAAAGGGATATTAGATAAAGGAAGATATATATAGATACTTGTCCAAGGTTAGTCATCACCTGGGAGCAATAAGGTGGGTACCTTTCCAGGCCAAGGACAATTTGTCTACTTAGCTCACTGAGCCATCCCCAGTGAAGAAAGCCTGGCCCTTAGGAGACAAGCAAGGAAGATATACGAAGTTAGAAGGAGAGATGTCTCCTAGGAACTCTGAATTGAAAATAACAGAATATTTCTGCAGTGGGAGATAAGGACTACAGCCTAATATCCTTCATACTGCTAACAGTAAGCACGGGTCATCCAGGTAAACTGTTTAGTTTTTATTTTTTATTTATTTATTTGGTACTGGGGATCGAACTCATGACCTCACACTTGCCAAGCAGACGCTTATGCCACTGAGCTAAATCCCCGGCCCAGTCAACTGTTTATAAGTCAGATATTGCCCATTGTTAAAATCAGAGAAATGATGTATAGGATGTACCTAAATTAATCTCCCAAAGTGACCTTAACAGATATTTGTGCCTTAAAATAAGACAAAAGCATAATGAAGAATACTTTCTATATAATTCCAACAGAACAAAAATGTTCTTTGTGAACTTTATAGGAATCTGAACTGCAAGTGACAAATTAACAAAATACACAGTCTTCTACCGAACAATGGGCCTTACAATGAATTGAAAATCATGGATGCACAGTCAATATTTAAGAAATGAAGTGTAGGACATTTTTGCTAGATGTTGATGTTGAATGCTGGAGATGGAAAAGTCCTAGCAGTGATCCTGAACATCGCACTCCCCACTCTGAACCCTGTTTACAGCAAAAAAGCTGCAGCCTCAAAATCAAGTTGGCTGGGCTGAGGTGACCCAGCTAGTTAGGAGCAGGGATGGGCTGAGGACTCAGGAGTGCAGACTCTGAGCTCTGAGTGCTTTCCATTCCACTCAGTTGACAGTTTTCAGCCTTACTTGTGGCATAAACAAGCTTTTGAATACAAGGTTTTCAATACAACTGACTATAAATAGCAATTAGTCAGAGTCTTGTATTAGATATGTTGACATCATCAGAAGGCAACTCTGTTCATCACAAGTCCCTCTGACGCCCACTGTGAGACGCCCTGCTTTCACTTCCTCTAGCACCACCCTGGATCCCCCACCTCAGATCCAGATTGTGTCCTTCCTTTCTCCCTAAGCTTGCTGAACAATCACGTGCGTTTGCTTTTCTCAGCCACCTCAATGGAATCATCCACCGGGCAGAGAGTCCGAGTTTCCTGCTTCTCTATCACCGCGCCATAGCACTGAGTGGGCCCTGGATGCACACATTTCGGCTAGGCATGCCAAAGCTGGTATTTACCAAGTGATTACTCGGGGATGAGCAATGAGCTGAGCATTTTATACACTTTGTTTCATTTAACTCATCCCCAAACTCTATAAACAGGCAGAATTATTTGTCTTATGCCCACAGATCAAGAAATTGGTTTGGAAAGTTTCAAGGACTTGCTCAAGATCATATAAGTAATAAAGGTATCTGATGCTGAGATCCAACTCAAGACTAACACTAGTTTATGTTTGAATCCTGGTCTTTCCCAACTAAGACCTTGCTGAGTCTGAGAAAGAAACCAGAAAAATGCATTTTAGAAAACCTGCCTACTGACTCAGAAGTACAGCCCAGTATAGGGCCCAGTGCCCCACATTCTGAAGTCTGTGCTGACTGATTGATTTTACTCTTGTTTTTCTGAAACCAACAGTGCAAGCAGAACCTTCCAAAGCCTAGGTCTCCTAGGTGGCTCAGGCCACACACACTTCAGAGTGCTGTCTTCTCTCCTAGACATGAACTTTAACCCTTTGCCCTCGAGTCTGACTAAACAATTCCTGGACACTGCTGGAAACTGGGCAGCAAAAAACAATTACTTGTTCCAGAAGCAATAACAGAGATCATGAAGCCGTGGCACCAGGGATCTGTCAGGGGACAGCCCAGGACAGGAGCAGAATTCAGGGCCCTCCAAAATAGATCCATGGTGGGCCTCACTATGAATAGTACCCTATGCCTCTTCCTTTGGACCCTTGCCTTTGTATTTCAATGAGCCACACACATATCATACATCAGCAAATGACAGGCCCAGATAGACACTCTTACACTATTTTTCCACAGTTCAGAATAGACACTATGATTTGTACATTTGTTTGTGTACATCAACTGTGCATCTTGGGCTGTACACCCCACCCCTCAAATCATGTTGCTAGTTTTCCTTGAGTATCTGATCCTTCTTCCTCAGAAAAAGGACTCTTTGGGGTTCTGTGGGAACTGTCTGTAAGGGAAGAAGTTGGCTCTTTATGCTACAATGATTTAACATCTAATACTGCTCTGACACTCTTTGGGTGATCACAGTTATGAGCTTTATATTTTGTTCTTAAGTTTCACCAAGCTCAAGACTCACTGTCTTCAAGTCCTATGGTTCCCTCATGCTACACTCTCTTGGCTTTGCCAACAGGCAGGAATTCCTTTCTGAAGACCACATTTGAGATACTCATAAAAACATACTAAATACTGAAAGGAAATAAACACAAATGGCAGTAAGTTTTTTAAAACATGGGTTTTACAAAATGTAAAGTGTTCCCACCCTACCATTGCTGGGTTCACTGGTTTTGCCCCAAAACACCTAGCATCTTGGGGTGCCCACCAGCATTCTTCACAGACATGTTCTCCCTTCCTGGATCCCAGGCTGGATCTACTGTTTATTCAGAAGCTCCCTTCTGGAATCTAAAATTATTGGTGGTCCAGACCAACAAAAGGAGCCCGATCTCCATCACGCAGCACAGAAGCCACTATGGCTAAGAAGGGAATAAGACACCGAAATGTAGTGAAGGGCCCATGCATGGAAGGAGGAATTCTTTACAGAGCTAAATTTAAGTTAGTTCCTCAATTCTTTCTCCACTCAAGTATTTTATTTCAAAGAACATTTGGTATTTTGAGGACTTATCTAAAATGAGAAACCAGGTCTCCCTGTTTCCTGAGCCAGCAGTCTTCACTTCCAAAAAGAAAAGGGATAGAACAATTCTTGACCCCATTTTCTCTTCTTACATACATGGTATAAATCCATAAGCCCAAGAGTTTATTCTCTGCAACAAATGTAATTCATCTCAGATTGGTCTTATCTGCAATATACAACCTTCTAGCCTAGGACTCCTTCAGGAACACAGACCTAGCTAAACTAGATTTACCACTGTATAATTGGATGTTTAGTTTTAGTTGTCCTAATTAGTCAAGAATGTTTTTTTTTAAATGTCACATTTCAATTTGTCTTAGAAAAAAATGGAATCTCGTCTTACCGTATACAGTATCTCCTGGGATCCTAGAGACAGTACTTATTAGAAAAAGCATAAAAAGCAATTGAAAATTAGATTTAAAAAGTCCTGCTATCCATTTTTTAATCAGTTTTATATCTGAATGCCACAAACATATTTAAAACTATAAAAATGAGAACTCTTGACTTCAATAATCACTATACTCATAATTATAATGTGCTATTAGGACTGTATTTGTACTCTTACAATATATAAAAACATAAGTTAGCAATTGCCAAATATCTCTTTCAACGTCTATGAATATACTTTCAAGAGAAACTGCAGACTGCTGCAGAAATCCTGTAAGTGTCAGGCATTTTGGGTACATTTCTTTTTAGGGACATAATTTCCAAATCAAAATTAGTTGAAGCTACAATTTGGCTTGTATTTAGTAGGCAGATCCCCAGAGGGTCCTGCTGATGACACATGCCACATAGTATCTGAAGCATCTTATAAATAAAGGCCCTTTGCCTCCTAATATACCAGTGGTGTACTGGTTTAAGACTTTAAAATCATTACAGGTTTTTAAAAAAAATTCAACAGGATTTTAAAAAGTAATAAAATCAGAAATGACATACCAGGAGAGTTTCATTGTTTCTAGAATAGTGGGTGCAAGTGACACTAAATTATTCTATTTTTCCTGATAAGTTTGGGACAAATCTGCTGGTTTTGAAACCCAGAAATCAAGTCACATAGGAATAAGAAAGAAGGATATCAGAATTAGAAAAGAATATGGTCAATTATTTCTGAAGCCTGAGCAAAAACTACAAGGCAATTAAAAATAATGCAATTTATGAGACTTGCATTTTAGAAGAAAAATAATTGCTAACTGTATTAACTTTGGTTAAGTTGAATTTGACAGTTTTTGGAAGCAAGGTAAATACTGGAATATAGTTTCTCATTCAAAACTACCTTGTTCTTCTAGAGGCTCTGGTACCCAAAGCCACCTTATTTAATGTCTCTTTTCAACAGTGGAGCAGATGAGCTTGATGAATGACTAGGAGTCTCACGTGGTTTTACTCAATTATTTCCAAAATGAACCTATACGCATGTGCTGGGGGTTTAGCTCAGTGTATTGGCTCTGGGATCCCCAGCACCGGCTCTTCATGTGCACAGCTCTGGGTTCAATCCCCAGCAATCCCCTGGGTTCAACACAAGACAAAACAAAACAAAACAAAAAACAAGAACCACACCAAGAAACACGTCCCAGGGTAATGGTTCTCCTGCATGGGCCTCACTTGGAGAGCTCGGTGAAAACCAAAACCTCAGGCTCTGACTCAGTAAATCTGTGACACATGAGACTGCATAGCTAACAAATCCCTAGGGATTCTGAAGTAGCTCTGGTGCGCCCCCTTTATGAACCACTGCCTTAAGGAATATGAACAAAGTGAGAGGTGAGGGAATTGGTCCACACCAATCAACAGGCACTACTGGATCATTTATCATCATTCCTTTAAGTTGCAGATGTCAGGTACTTTGTCAAAGCAATGGGAAAGCTGACCAATACACCTTCCTTTCACAGTAAGCCAGCCCTAACTGGATACACAATGATATGATTGGCCCTGAATAAGGATGTAATTGGCCTTGTAATAGAAACAGCACGTGTGCGTTGCTTATACTTTGCAAGGCTCCTATGAATAACAACCCAGATAGTTGTGTTGTGTTTATTTATGGGTATTAAAATTACACATCTTTAGTGTAACCTCCAAAAACCCAGAATTCTATGCTTTGTATGAGATGCATCATATGCAACACTTTAAAAAGGCTGTATGTTGATGATAGTAACCTGCAGTAAATCTCCATCTCAGGGAGTCCCTTACACTGTGTAACAAAGGAACTCCAAGGCCTGTTTCCATGACAACGATAGCATCACACAGGAAAGAGAATGAAGAGAGTACAAAAAGCCTCTTTAGAAACTGTTACCGAAATACGCACACAGTTTAGGAGACTAAAAACAAATTTCCTTGCAATAGGTTTAGGGTTAAAACTCTTTCCTTTCTTGAATGTATTCTCTAATGAATGAGACTATTTTAAAATGTCTAATAGGAACTGAGTTAGAACACTATAAATACCATCCATCTGCCAAATTTCAGGAGGTCTAAAATTAGGTTACCAGGTTCATCAATTTCCCTTAGAAGATTCTCATAAAAATAGATCCAACCATTCTGGTAGCAGTAACACTGAGATTCATATAGTTCAAATGCTATGATAAGTAAATGACATTCAATTTAAAGCTAAAAACTTAAGAAATTCCAAAGATCATATTTTTCTGAATACAATTAAAATATGAAATATGAAATAAGAGTTTCTTAGAAAACCCTTCAAATTATTTACAAAGGCACATATAGCAGTATCTATTATAATAACCAAATCATACACTGTCAACAAATAGAAGAGACCACATTGTATTTTCCTTCTGCTCATGTTTGCTTTTCTTCTGTGGACGAGATGGAAATAAAATGCAACACCAAACAATCTGGGTTAATCTTCTCCTTATCTAATGTTTTTTCTCCTATGATTTTTTTCCTTCACAGCCCATCAAAGAAAAAGGGTCCTCTTACTAAAAATACCTGGAACAACAGCTAGCATTGGGACCTATTTCCTCAGTCATTGAGAGAGGGTTATTTCACCTACATGTGCACCAAGTTATTTTTAAAACTTGCCTTGTTCTTCTCTGGTTATTCCATTTCAATAAACAAAAGAGAACCTGGAGGCCTACTGTACTCACCTCTACTCTCAGCATCCCAGCTGTTCTCACGTCTGTATGGTGATCCTCAACCTAGACGGTGAATCGACCTTTCACCCACAGACTTAAATGCATAAAGTGCTTCACAAAAACAGCTCAATTAATAATTTTCAAACCCCTCACAAGCATGGAAGTTGAATATCAAAACCTAATGGTACTTGCATAAAAAATCATTTTAAAAAATCCACATTATGCAAAGAGGCTACATGTGAATGCCTCAAAGACAACCTATGAGAATGGCACTGGTGGCAACAGAGTTAAAGCAGACATTTTGTTCAATGTCAAGTTTAACCCAAGCAAGGGTCTCACTGATCTCTATTCTGGTAGTTACTAACTCAATAAATACTGAGAGCCAGTTTCATGCCAGATTCTATGTAGGCACTGAGGATGGAGAGATGAAAGACTGTTTTTCCCTTAAGGGGCTGCAGTGTGTGGGTAGAGAGAGAGCAATAAGTACAACACAGTGGTATGAATGTCTCCAAGGCGGTACCAAAGGGAACTGAATTGTGGGTAAGGAGAGGTAGAAAAAGATCTATAGGAGGACAGGGTAAGGAGGGAAATCTGAGAGAAGAGATACTTAACCTGATTCTCCAGAAGAGTGAGAATGGGGTGCGAAGAAAGAAGGGTATCCAGAGAGAAGACAGCATCCCTCCAACCTCATCTCGAAGTTGAATGTGGGGAGCTGTTGCAGTTCCTACAACACAGATCGACCCTGTTGTACTCTGTCATAGCTCAGAGGGTCTCTGTGCAGAAACTTCTGCACTATCAGAAGTATCTAATGGTTGGAGACTCTTCTTGGGGTTTAAGGGAAGCACTGTCATCTTACAATTCCTCATTATGGGACCTGGGCCAGCCCCTGAGTTCATAGGCAAATCCACCAGTCTGCAGAGGAAATGCACTTCATTGATGAGAAAGCAATTCTGATACACTCCTGCGACTTACTCTTCTTTCTGCTGACCCTTCCTGGCTTGTTTTCCGGGTTTCTATGCTACAGTTTCCTGATCCATCATGCTTCCAGATGCCCCAATCATCCAGTTTCTCAGTATCTCCTTGAGGTCTGCAGCCTGGAGCACAGCATGGAGAGACCCCTGGTGTCTGGGCAGGGCTCCTCCCACAGCCTACAGCAGTGATGGCAAACCTTCTAGAGCTTTCAATGATGCAAGCAGCCTGCTGTGGCACACACGCCATAGGGTCCCACCACTGGCCTACAGGCTCTGCTCCCACTGTGTATTGCTGAAGCTGTTTTAATAAGCAGCAAGTTTATTCATATATCTGTTTTGCTCCACCCTTTTATTACTATGTAATAAAGCCATTATGACTGAGTAAACACAGTTATTGAAGCTCAAAATATTTCATTAAGACAAAATGCTCCTTGCAAACCAAATAATGTAGAAGTAAAATCACTAAACAGAAAGACCTAATAAAGTATTTTCAGGGGGAAAAGACTCATTAAAATACCCATCATAAGATTTCCTCATCTCCGTCTCGTTTCCTATCATCACTAGAACAAGAAACCCTGTTAATCCAAATGATCTCATAGCTCATCATGACATCATGTGGGTAACAGAATCCTTCCCACACTACTGAGATGAGCGCATAGCAATAGCACTACGCAGAGGAAAGGGGACTCCCACCCCGTGAAAGCAGTTCACATCCACACGGCAATCTAGCCTCAGCATCTTTAGCATAGACTTCAGTGTTGGTTGCTGATTTAATACTCATTCTCTCATCGTTATTGTTCAACAACTTTAATTTTGTTCTGGGTGGAAATATGCCCAACTTAAAACAAGCAAAATGAATGAAAAAACAAACAAACAAACACTGCATTTCTCAGCTAAGAGTGACTATGCGGGAAACTTCTGGCCCACAGGTTGTAAATAGACGTTGCTGAACTAGGTTTCTAGAAGAGAAATTTAACAAGAAGCAGACTCAAAGAGGTATGTGTGATGTGACCTTCACTCCTGTCCTTCTTACTGCTTGGAGCATAGACATGATGTTCAAGGAGCAGCAATCCTACCACCATCAGCCAGTGAAGACTAGAAGGAAAGTTAAGGTTAGACGGCCGAACAGAAATACAGGAGGCTGAGCTGCCATAGCAGCCCTAGTCTGCTCAGTTATCCACATTTTGTTACATTAAGGGAATAAACCTTACTTAGTTCAGCCCTTGCTTAGCTGTGGTTTTCTATTACTCATGCTTGAATGCAATCCCAGCGAGACTGCTAATACGGCAGTCTAGACAGCTCTATCACCACACTGTTGGGCAAAAAAGAAACTCCGTATGGGCAGGCATGCTCCATTCAGAAGGCATTCTGGGAGATGATAGCATTTTGTTATATGTCGAAAGAATTACACGGATGAAAGGTGAAAAATATTTCAGTGAGGATTTTCGAAGTTTTCAAAATTATATTGTCTTAATAAGTTTAAATCCAAAAAGAAAATTTCTCTAAGTCAACACATCTTAAAAATCAAATTATCAAGCAATTTCAATTTCTTAGGTTCCCTTCTAATCCCTGTTCCCACATATAAATTCTACCATATAATCATAGCAATAACTTTATATTAAGCTTTTGCTCCTAGTATCATGTAACCATTTTCCTAGTCATTATTCTTAAGGGCTGCAATACTCTAGCACACTGATGAATCAATTGGTTTAATAACTCTCTTTTGTTCAATCAGAGTCTTAGTAGGAGAAATTGATGGTTGCAAAGGGAAATCTAAGAAAGAGGACACTGCTCCCAAGCCAACGTGCAGCCATAATTTTCAACATTAAAATCCTATTAGTTATATATTATTCTGAAGGTTTTAACTTCAACTTATGTAATTAATCCAGAATGGGTGACATTTGGAATCAGGTAATTAGATATTCTAGCTGAGTAAGCTTGATAAAACATATTTCACTTTAAAATTACTTTTAAAAAGTTTATATTCTAAAAATTAAGATTATGAAGTATGTACTTTTTGTTTGGAAGATAAATCCAATCAGGGCAGGTCTCAAACTTAATAAGGCATGACCAGTTTATTACTATATAGTATGGTATCATTGTGAGAAAAGAGAAAAACCTCTGTTGATGCTAGGACATTTCCTTTTATTTTTATTATTGGAAATAAAGAAAGTTTGTAAAGTTTTTTTTAATCTCCTTTGTGGAAGTATGCATTTATCTATCCAGCTAACAAATATGTACAAAGCACCTCCTATGTGCTTTCGGTTGAATGGAAGAGTAAGACAATGTACTTGGCTCACATGGTGCTTTCATGCTGATGGAAATAGTCAGCAATCAAGTCACAAGTGATATGGATGATGATAAAGGTTATGAAGCACATAAGGGAAGACAGACCATAGGCAATAACAAGAGAAGGGTGAGGTAGATGTCATCTCGGCAGAGGTCTGCATGATGTAAATGAGAATCATTAATATCTGTGGTCAAGGTCTATGAAGAAAATCCACCAGGGCAACCGCCCCGAAGTGCTTAGCATATACTGTTCAGTGAATGGGCAGAAGCCAGAACACAATCATGATGGCCTTATTGACCAAGGTAAGAAGTTACTCTGATGGGTAAGGGAGGCCCTGAAAGGTTTAGATAGAGCCATGCAGTGACTGGATCTCCTGATGTAAGCAAAGTGCGTACAAGCTGCTGTGCAGAAGAGGAACTCTTGGGGAAAGAGTGGAAACTGGCATGTCAAAAGACTGTCTGGAAAACTGCATATTTCCCCAGAGTCCTGCTCTGTTGGCCTCCCCCACCACTTGGTCCTGGATACACAGGATCCGGCCTAAAGGCACAAATCCAAATCAACAGAGCTTATGCGGACTTGCAAACAAGGTATGCTCCATTTATATGTGTGATTCCTTTTAAGATTTCAACCTACTTACCATTTTTCTTCCCCACTTTTGCCTCTGTATATTAATTTATTCTAGATTATCAACTCTTAATGACAAAAATGGTTAAAATGAATTGCTTTAATCCTGGCGCATCATTCAAACTTAGCAAACGCAAGAGAGAGCAGCCTTGCCTTTCTAATTTTAAGAAGTGCTGTATGAACTCTTCTTTTTCAAGCTTCTCTGGTTTTTTGTGATTAATTTTAGTAACCAGGGAACGACTTGTTTAAGAACAAATGAGTCATGATACAGCTTAATATCTAGAAACCTAAAATCACCCTCCTCCACAGAGAATATCATTTTCAAGCATGAAATTTTCATGTTTTAAACATTTATACCCCATGTTAATGCTACAAAGCTTCCTGGTTTGCAATAGAAATGGGGAGGGACTAGCCAGGTACCTGAAACTGCAGAAAATGAACAGTACACCAACTGCTTTCTAAAAGGTATCTGTCCTAGGCATACTATATGATGTGGAAAAAAATCCCACTCCATAAAACAGTCCACAATCTGTACATTTAAAATTACATACTTTCACATAGCAATGCTATAAATTTCCCATGAGCAAGAAGAGAAGCCATGTAACCTCTGCAGAGATTACATCTCCCGGCACTGCACTGCACAGGACAGGCATGCTCCCGGTGGCTGAATAGGAAACAGAACAAAGACAACTGATTCCTTAGTGCTCGGTATTATTTCTCTTCCTCTTGAACTGTGACTTATCATAAACCTCCCTCCAGATCAACTGTAAGTTAGCAATCAGCTGAGGAATATAAACCCAAAATATGCAGCTGGGCTGAGATTGTTATCGCTCAGTGGTAGAGCACTTGCCTAGCATGATTGAGGCCTTGGGTCAATCTCCTGCACTGCAAAAAATATTTTAAAAAGTAAATGTACACATAACAAAACAAATATTGCCTTTCAATAGGTTTTTCTTCCATCAATACTTAATCAAAAAATGTGCAAGTCAGAAAATTCTTAAGTTCAGTGGGTATTTTGCAACATTTTGTTAGGTTTTACACTTCAAGCACTGAATATTAAATATTAAAAATATTTTTTAAATATTTTTATTTATTTTATTTATTCAATATTTTTTAAAAAAGGAAATTCACTTCCTAAAGATAGTAAGTTACAACTTAAGATGACTCCATGAAACATTTTACAGATATGCTGCTCAAACTAAAGAAATTATGTTCATTTAATTTTGATGTCAGAAATCTTTCATTCATTTACTATTTTAACAAACATTAGTAATCACCTATTATGAATCAGAGATGGCACTAGGTATTGGAGATGCAGGGATGAATAAGATTTAAGGGAAAGAAAGTACTACACTATAATCAAAACAAGTCTTCCATGGTAAATTGTTACGTTAATGACCTCAATGACTCACCCTTCCCAAGATCCACAGCCTTGTGTATTCCCCATTTGTGATGGTTAATTTTAATGTGTCTGGGTGGGGGGGGTGCCCAGATACTCGGTCAAATATTCCGGGTGTTTCTATGAGGGTGATCCAGTTGAAATTAACATTTGGATCAACAGGCTGAGGAAAAAAGGTGCTGTCCATTATATGTGTGATCCTAATCCAGTCAGTTTAAATCCAGGATAAAACAAAAAGACTGACCCTTACCTGAGGAAGACAGGATTCTGCCTGTCTGAAGCCCTTCAGATTGGAATATCAGATCTGTCCTGCCTTAGGACTCCACTGGAAACACTGGCTTTTCCTTGAGCTTGCCAGCCTTAGGACTCAGACTGAACGTACTCCTCAGCAATGCTGCTTCTTGGGCTTCAGAATCAGACTGGGTTTCAGCTTGCAAACTTGCCCCACAAGTCTAGGGACTTAGCCTCCATATCTGCATGAGCCAATTCTTCATAGTAAATATTTTTACAAACACAATGCTCATTTCTATTGGTTCCGTTTCTCTGGAAAACACTAATACCCTTCATGCTTAACTCTGGGTTTGGTTAATGGATGTCAGGAAACGTGAAGCCAGGGGAAGCTTGTCACATGTGGACACTGAAGGTCCTCTCCCAGAAAACTGCCTCTATCATGTAAGATGCCTGTGCTGCCCTCCCGGCCAGGTCAAAGAAAGAAGAAAAAAGTCTCCCTGGACCACAGCTGCAGCTAACAGTCAATGAGGTCCTGGTTATGACCCCGTAGAAACCCTTGGAAAATGTTACACAAGATCGGCCAGATCTGAATTTTTAAAATTTTTATTTAACAACTAGAGTTCTACGTGGCAATCTGCAAGATGCTCTAAAGGAAAAGCAACTCAAAGTCAGTAAAAACCAATTTACAGCACATAATAGGGCCTTCACTAAGGTGGTAGCTATGAAGATGGAAATGGATGGAAGTGGAATTCACAGTACTTGCAGACTTATGAGAGGTAAAAAACAAAAAGAGATGCAGGCAACCACAATAATGCCAAGGCCTCTCTATCAGTGAGTTTGACAGGAAGAAATACTGATCTGGAGAATGGAGATATGCAAGAATGAAGAAAACAAGGACTGGGGTGTACCACTCCAGCACAGCGTCCTCAATATCAAGACCTTGAGTTCTCTTCCTACAAGGATGCCATCTGCAAAACCTCCATCAGGACTCTCCCAATGCCTCATGGCAATGCTATGGTAACAATGGTACTCTTAGGACAAACCTGGCTTTTTCTCTGGGTATATCATTCTCAAAACAAATACATTTGGGAATATGTTGGAGTATGAAAATAAATACGTTGCATGAGTTACAAAATAAATGCTTGACCTTCCCACCGCCCTTCTCACCTCCTGCTGATATTGAACTCTGGTTGGCGTTTGCTCACAGATTCTGGTACCACATAATATAAACAGCAGCAGAGGACAGCCTCCTACTTGCTGCATCTGTTTTAGCCACTACTGAAACTGAAATGGAATCCCCAACAAGTTGGTTCATTTCACTGTTTTGGGCTCTTGATCCCATTGTAAATAAATAAATGTCACAGTGATATGCTGGCCAGGAAATCCTTAGTAAAACCATCCTCTCTTTCTGAAGCATACATCTCTATCCTCAGACTCTTTTTTGAGGAAATTCACCACGCAGGGAAAATAGATAACAGAGCCAAGGTGAAACAGGCACCAACTAATTGAGACTCTGAGTTCAGCTTATAAAAAAAGTGACTCACTAAAATCCAGGAACAAGCCTCTGGTAGGAGCCAAAAAACCTCCCTGGGCTGGCTTTCAGCTGAAACAACCGAAGCCACCTGAAACAAATCTTTCCAGTAACAGTGTCCTAATATGTCCCCCTCCATCCCTCACCAGGAGAGCCCTGGGCATGTGTGCAGCTGCCGCAGGCTCCCATCCAGCCCCACATGCAGCCTGCTCCAGCCTTCCCTGCAGAGGGGCGAGTCTCCCTTGTCAGTGTGTTTGCTGTTACTGTCTGACGGCTGCATCGTTTCACATGTCACTTACCACTTTAAACTTTCTCACAGTTAAACCACACCGATCCCAGACTCCCTAGAAACACAGGGCCTTCACTGACCCAGAAGCCCCTGAAGCTGGCTTTGCTGATCAGTTACGTGGTACTGAGGAAAGGGGAGCTTTTGGAAGTGGATACACCCGGTTCCAAACTTAAGAGCTCCATCCACCTCTGGACTCCTGAAACCATTTTATCAACTGAGATTGAATTTCCACATTTGTACAATGAAATAATATGTCTGCACTAGTGCATTTATGTGTGTTATTCACTAATTACTTGAAAGGATAATAATGCTTATTCATATGTATAACCATTCATGAAAGTTGGAAGATAAAGACCATGTTTTTAACCACTGCATCCCATAACAGCTGGCATATAGTAAATGCTCAAGAAACAATTAATGATCAAATATAATGAACAGATGCAAAAAAACCACCACCAGTCCCATATGAGATGTTAACTATATAACAAGTAATATCATCAACAGGCCACTTGTGTGGTAGAATTTCCAGATCTCGGCTTCCAATGATTTGAGTTCTGGTATCAGGTTCCTCAGACACCATTTCCAACAACAGAGCTCAAGGCAAGGGGATTTGTTTATTTGTACATCATGAACTGTCTCATATTAATGGCTCGGAAAAAATAAGGAATCTGTCATACCAATTTTTGATCTAAACTAGTCAAGAGTTGTTGCTTAGGTCCACCATTTTAAAAACTAAACTCCAATATTTAAGACAATGGTTTGAACTGGCTACTCTGAAAGGTCGGAAAGCCATCAGATGTGTCTTCTCAAGCTGCCATGAAAATGGTGCTGGTGAAACAGCCATTTGTAGGCACTGGGGAACGTTCATAAAAATTTCAGGTGCAGCTGGACATATTCAAGTAAATTAGAATCTGATAAATACAATCAAATTGGAGTATGAGAATCTCCAACTGATTCTCTTTGGTTCAAAATACACTCTTAGAACATTACTCTGAGCTAGGTCCTGTATCATGTGCTCAGCTTTTAAAGAGAAAAGACATGGAAATTTCCCAAAAAGAATTACAGTGTGAATAACGTAACGTAAATAACGTGATGATTTATTATTGAAAGAAGAAATGTATATTAACTACTGAGGCTCAAGAAATTAGACAATGATTCCAACCTGCTCTCCATGCTTCACATACAAAAGGCTCTTTCAGACCTGATGTCAGAGATTGTTTATAAGTTTCACAAGAAAATCACATTCTCTCTTATCATCTTACGTCCTTTTTTGACCAAAACCAATACCCACCTCAAAGGCCTCTCATGGTCCTCAGAGTCAGTCAGCTTTTGGCTGCCTTCCAAGCCATCTCACTACACTTAAATGCTGACAGTTTGCCAAAGGTGGAGATTTGGGAGAGGATTTACAACTGGCCACCTATGCCATTCCCAAAGTGGAGCCCCAAAGATGTTGAAACAGAAGCAAGTGAAAGGACTGAATTAAGTGGAAAAGCCCCAGGCGGACTACATAGCAAACATGACTTTTGGTAACTGGTTAATATAAGCATTTAATTTGTAGTTACACCAAACATTTTTTTTTTTTTTCACTTACTCAAGTACAGACCGGAAAACAAATACATAATCCTGTCTCATCTCATTGGTCAAATCGTGGTGGGTCAAGACAGTGGGTCCGCCACCACCCAGCAGCTGCCTCCTGTAACTCATTAGAGCTGTGGAAGAGGATGTAAGTATTTGAGGCTATTTTAAATCCTGAACAAAATTAATTTGGCGCAAATGCAGCAGGAGTCCCTTCCCTTGCAGGAAATACTTCTGTTACTGTGAATCTGGTACATAAAATAATCCACCCACTGAAATGCAGAATTAGCATTGGGGCTTTTGTGTCGGGTTTGTTTCCCTAAAATAACTTCTTTTTAAAGTTTCTGATGGCATCGCAGCAAATGAGGAAGGGCACCTGTGGGTGGGTGCAGGGGGCCTTCCTCAGAGGCTCAGCTGGGGCATCCTACTGGGATGTGCCAAGCATTGTGGATTTTCTTCTTGTATTATCACAGGCCAGTTAAAAGTACACATCACCTGAGTTTGGGTGCTGCTAGATAGTGGTGGGCAACAGAGGTACCCTTAGGCAAGCATGAAAAATGTGAAAATATCAGCCTTTTTTAGGAGAAAACTTTGAAAAGAATTAAATGCACTGGTACCTCGGTTCATGAACTTAATTTGTTTTATGATGTTAGGGAAGATGCCATGTTTGTGCTTGCGTGGGGGAGATAGCTGCAGTTCTGTCACCCCATGTGAAGTTTGTGAGTGGAGGCAAAATTTTATTGATTGCTTTTGTTTGAAAACTACATTGTTTGCAAAAAGAAGTATTCATGAATTGAGGTACTATGGTATATTCTAAAACGATATCATCTTCACGAAGCTTTCCTTCATCCTTACATTAGATGCACCAGTACACCAGTATATATTTTCTGTCTCTGCCTCTCTCTATGTATACGTATATATACACGTACACACACACACACACACACTTTTCCATTCCCCACATATGGCAGCCATCCTACATGTACAATCATATAGTGTCACTCTCTGTAAGCCTGGCTTATCCTTGAAATTACAGGATAATCCTACATAGGGCAGGAACCATCTTCATGTTTGTATTCTTTGCATCACAAAGCCCTCACTAAACCATTTAATAATGGAGTGGACTCTAACCCTGAAGGTAACTGTAAAGATCAGCAAGTTCAATCTCCTTATTTGTAAATAGAAGATCAAGGTCTAGAAGGTGTTTTAATGATGTGACCAGGCAAGCTTTCTACTTCCCCCAAAGGACTTTTGTTTTACTATACTCTGTGGATCTTATGCAACTTTGCTGCACCTGGGCCTTACGCAAATCTCACTTTATTTTGTCAGTTCAGAAATACAAACGTGTTTTGAATATAGCTAGCTTTGCTCTCAAAAGTGTCTCACTTCCACATTAAAAGTATACTTTGAAAAAAAACTCCATAAGATTCACTAATTAAATGTATTTCTAGATTTATTTTAAAGGCTTTAAATTTTGTAATAAATGAACTTGTGAAATACTGACTTTAAGCAGTGCAGTAGCCTTTTTTTAGGATGCCATTTTTGTCTCCCAGCAATTTGTGCAGTATGTTCCATTTATGGTTCAAATTGCAGACGGTCAATGCATTCAGCTACTTCAAGTGGGTTGGTTTTACCATCCTCACAGAATCAAGGGTGTGTCCAGATCCAAGGCAAGCCTCCCTGCCTACTTACAAGTTAGCTAATTTCTTCATTGAGTGCTCTTCTAAACATTCTGGCAAGCATCAGCAAACTTGTGACACCACCTGTGTGTCTATTGGTGGTCTCCCAGGTGAGGCACAGTGATAACCCAGGATATCATCTAAATTATGTTCAATTGCATGATTTAGATAAGAAGTTTAAAGTATTGTATAAACAGGTTCTCCCTAGACAGGTCAGGGCCTCTGGTAAAAATGTATAAGGAAAATAAAAATGGAATAGCTCAACAAAAAAATGCAAACAAAAATACTCTCCCAATTCCTGCAGCCTTTTAAGAGATCCCCCACCACTGCCTTATCAAATGCTGCTTTATCCTTACATATACATTCCAAAGATTATACATGGAGTAAATAGTTCAGCATTTGTGTTACATAAGAATGGAGTCTCTGTACAACTTTACAGATGAAAATGTTTCATGAGCGAGAGTTGTGCATCATGGAATTAAGAGTAGGTCTAAGATTGGTATGATTCTTAGAAAAAGCTGAGTCACAGCTTTTTTTCACTTACAGGACACGGAGAAAACAGAAGAGGGTTGAATGTGCTAATAAATATCTACACACATGTACATATACTTATGTACTAGAAGGCCTAAATGCCCTGTTTTCCCCCTAGCAGGTCTTATGAAGAGACATAATTTAAGATGAATGGAGACAGTTCTAAGAACACGGAGAAGTTCCAGATTGAGCAACAGAGAGCTGGTAACCTAAAATTTTAAGAAGTGAAAGGTAGAAGTCTGGGAAAGAACTGACCCTGCAGAACTTACCACAGACTTCTCCAATCTACCCCATCTCAGCCAGCACAGGGAAGAGAACCTATTCAGGGCCGGCAATCAATGACAGCTAAAGGAATTACAGCACTTGTTCCTCCACAGAGCAAAGTCACACTGACTTCCCTCATACCTACAGCAAAACAAGGTCTCACCCCTCTGTATCTGTTCATGTCCCAGTCGACATCTTCACCTGGTAAGAAAAAGAAAAAGCTTTTTCTAAAACATGGGCTGATTTTTTAAAACTTCTGTGTCGCTGTCTTTCAAAAAGTTAAAGGGAGAGGTGGCAGGCAGAGCCTCGGGCTGCATCCTCCCAATTCCAGGTGAGACTGCACACCTGGAAACACACGTTCTGCCCAGACTCCCAGGCTCTTGCCAATGCCAAGTGGGAAGAGCACTGCTTGTTCTGGGAGCCACACGCCCCACAGCAGCACTCTGAAGAGCTGGAGAGTCCTGGCTCAGCAGGAGCAGTGGGTGAGTTCACCTCTAACCCGAGGAGCTAACAGCCTTTCACTGCCTTTCTTCTTTGCTCAGTGGGCAGGGATTATACTTAGAGTGGAGGAAATGCTTTCCTCTTTTCTCCGGGTATGCCGGGAAGCCACAGAAAGCTGCTTATCCACAGAGGGCAAGAAAGGGCTAAGAAACTGGCTGGGAATCCTCAAGGAGTTGTTCCACTGAGCCCAGAACTCTTTCTTCCTCAATATCCCCTTAACTAACACAGACTTTCAACTACGGCTACAACCTGAGCCCTGAGGGGCTTCGCAGTTTGAAAGAACCTGGAATGCTGTCCATCGGACTGCTGGCTCTGGGTACTGAGGGTTTACTTTTTAGTACTTTTCATCTTGAAGGCAGCAAGGCAGGTACAATATTTGTGCATTTCACAAAGTCCTTGTAACGCCTTTCCCCCACATCGGTGAGTGTCTTGGAGTTTGTGAGCTCAGTACAGGCATTATTCAGCAGTACACAGACAGCACATTTTAATCATTCCCCACAGGGGGGAAAAAATCTCAGGTTGGGGATAGAGCTCAGTGGCACAGTGCCTGCCTGCCAAGCACGAGGTCCTGAGTTTGAGTCCTGGTGCAGGGAAAAAAAAAAATCTCAATCCAAAATTCTAAATTTTCTAAGGGAAAAAATTCCCTTAGAATTTAATTGATTTTTCTCATGTTTTCTAGTACTCTTCTGAGCATCTAAAGAGAACTTTCAATGAGTACATCAAATCAGACTTAATCAATGTGCTCTACCAACTCCAAAACCCAACCACCCACTGACCTCTCTCTCTCTTTCCTGACATGAGCAACTCCTCGAAAGAGACAACCACAAACCAGTTAGATACTCAAAAGACAAGATGGTACCCAGGTCAGTTCTCCTTTTCTCCCCTTTGTCCTACTGACCAAATAAGGCCAACCTAGAGCAATCTTTAATACTCCTTCTAGCCCTATAATTCTGTAATTTTGAAACTTATTCAGAAAAGGATAAAACAAGAAAATGTTCCCTTCTTCCACAGTCTTCATGGCTGTGAAACATCCCCATGCATCTATGTTTTAGGCCAGAAGCCTGGAAATCACTTTTGACATTTCCATATCCGTGATTCCATAATGATCAAGAACTGCTGCTATGGCCCCCAAATGTATCTTGAATACGTTCACTCTTTCTATCCCCATTTTCTCCACCTCCTCCAAGCTCCCATTGCCTTGCCTAGAGAGTAGGCTCTTGTGCATAGGTTTTCCAGCCCTTGATACTTCTCCATCTCTACTAGTGTGCCAACCCACTTCCTGCCCAATTCATTTCCTATTAGGAGACCAGTATAATCTTTATAAGACGCCCACATCGAATTCCATCATTGCTAGTTTACAACTGTCCCTGGACCCCCACTGCTCCTGAGGCTGTGTTCCCAAGTCCTAACAACACAGCAGATGCCGGACTTTCTCAGTTTCTCACAGACAGAGCCCCTTCCCACATCTTGCTTTCTCTTCTGCTCTTCTGTCTAAAACAGTTCCTTCTAGGGCTCCTTACACCCCAGCATGTGGGCACACACACACACACACACACACACACACACGGGTTCACACACGCATACATGCATGCACTCTCTCTCCTCCCTCCCTTCCTCTTTCTCTCTCTCTCTCTCTCTTTTCCTTCCTACTTCCTATCCATTCTTAAATCTCAGTTTAAAGCCCTTTTTCCTGGAGAAGCTTCCGTTAATCACCTAGAGTAGGTAACTTAGGGAACTCTGCTCAGTGCACCTGTATCTTATTTTCATTAGTGACTCTTTAGTATTTACCTGCACCAGCAGAATCTCTACAAAGGCATGAGAGCACAACTTTGTGTTGATTTTTCTGTCCTAAAGCCCAGGATAGAGTTTGACACTTACATTCTTAAGAGAAGTATATGTAATCAAAAGAAGAAGGAAAAATGGGAAGGGAAAGTAGTGACAATCCTGTAGCCTGCCTGTACTTTCTATCCATTTTTGATGAGGCTGAAATGACAAGATTTAGAAGTGAAGTGATAAAAGATAAAATAGGACAAAGGTGGGAATAACGAGCAAAGTTAAAGGATCACTACTTGATGCTTTTGGATATCTTTAAAAACAAAAGCAATAGGACTTAGCTTTTTAGAAAAGTTGGTACACTATCTTCTATTTTTTATCTCCAAAATTTTCCACATGGAGATAATATTTCAGAAAAAAGGAAAATATGTGAAATGGAGGGGAAAACAAACTTAGCATTCATGAACCCTAGCTTCCTCCTCCACAAATATGTAAAATAAGGTGACCTTGGAAATGTCCTCTGGTTCCATGTCTTATGATGGACCTCTGTGGTGACCCAGAGCACATGAACACACGTAATGCACTCACTGCTGGCACCCTAGAAAACTGTAGCAAGTTCCCACTCATGTTAGAACAACACAAATCTGTATCTTTCATAGCCCACTATAAAAATGTCACTGTCTGAGACAATGAGAAAGTCTCTTCAGAATTAAACTTCTGTGAAGGGAACCAGTGCTAAACAAGGAAGCTGTCCTCTGAATAAAATAATTTAAGGATGTGTAACTAAACTGATCTGGCAAAAGCAATTCAGGAATATAAATATCAACTAGTCTGGACCTACCTTGCAATTTTTTTTCAGTTAAAACATTGTTTTTCATGTAACACTAAAGTTTCCTTCTACCCAATATATTTAGACATTGGTATGTCCTATTTCCTCCCTATCTCTCCCTTTCTCTCTTTCCCTTTCTGATCTCATCTTTTGGTAAGAAGAGAGACAACAGAGACACTCAGAGACAGGCAGAATTAGGATGCAAATAAATAAACTAATTGGGCAGCTTCAGAGATCACTGCTAGTGAAACAGATGCTGTTATGTCCATCAACAGTAGCAATTATACACGATGAAAAAGCAGACACAAATCTCATGAAGCAAACTAGGAGCAGTTTGTTTTACTGGCCAAAGCCAATGATGATCCTATTAGTACATAAACTTCTACAAATAAACTGAAGGATGATTTACGTTCATTGCAAAATTTGTCAACGTAGCTACTGCTATAAATTTGGTGGATTTAGTCAGTGTGGCTCCTCAGAATGGAAAAGCACAAGCTAATAATTCTCCCTAGAGCATTTCTCTGAGAAATAGTCCAGGGCTCAAAAGGACCATAAATCTGTTCATTAGTACAAGCCAAATTTACATGAGACTAATTGAGAAGTCTTTTCATTAGTAATATGTACAGCACAACAAATGCGCAGGCATTAGAAGAATAACAAAGATCAGAATTTCACATTAACATCAGATAATGGTTTCCAGACTACTTACATCAGTGTCAGGTCCCTTATCTGCACCCGGACAAGAAAAAGTAACAAATTCATGGCACCTCTTATGAACCACAAAACAGCAAACTGGTGGAGAGAAAAGAAAATGAAAATTAGAATGCTCTAGATTTAATATTTAAGCTTTTTTTAACCAAACAGGGCTACTTACTGTTAGCAGTCACTTTAACTTTAACATAGATAGAATCTTATAAACATTAATCAAAGATATTTCATTAAAAAATCAGCAACGGGACTGGGGATTTAGCTCAGTGCCTTAAGTGCCTGCCTTGCAAGCACGCAGTCATGAGTTCGATCCCCAGTACCAAAAAAAAAAAAAAAAAATCAGCAACATTTTGTGCTGATTGGATTCACAGACAATAGTGATAAGACACCAGTGGTCACAGGAACAAAGGAGACCAACGTTATGGCTCCTACTGTCTTGAGTTGAGGGACAGGGGAGCCAAAGATTTAAAGACAATTTCCTAAACGGAAATAAAAAATTTAAAATACAGTATTTTTGCACTGTTTAATTCCAAACACACACACACACACACACACACATACACACTTCTATGTAAGCATTATATATTCTGTAGGTAAAATAAAAATTAAATTCAAAGAGAACAACTTATTATAAATAATACTTGACTATCCCTAATTGTGAGCGGCAGAGCTTCTTTAGCAGGATTCTGAATGTAAAGAACTCACTCATTATGATACTAGCCAAATCTATAGACAACAGTTTGTTGGGGGGGCATAGTCTAGGTAGGAAAAATAATTGCCCATCATTATTCAGACTGCTAAAAAAAACAGAGGTAATGACACCAGGGAAATTGTAGAACTGATGAGACTTGCTGACTGACCACAGGATACCATGTAGGGAGCATCCTATTGTATGCTGGGCTTTTTGTTAAGGCTCTTCATATGCATTATCAAATTGAATGCCCATAACAACACTATTTAATATACTCTGATACCCATATTTTTGGATGGGAAAACACTGGGTAGATCCCTAGTCTCACATACTAGAAGCATACAATGACATTTATGAATGAGAAAGGAAAGGTAGCATGGACAACAAAGGGATGAATGGATGGACTAACAGAGGAGGGTCTGGTCTGAGGTCACCCACCCACTCTGTTGTCAAACCAAGATTCATAAGGTTCACTTGACTCCACTACCTCTTTTCCATTCACTGTGTCATCACTCCCAGAATTGCAGGGGCAAAAGGAATATTAGAACTGATGCCAAGGTTTTTCATATGAGTGACAGCAAAAAGGGTACCTAACAACAAATTATTTACATATGTATGCACACATTTATATAAACCCAAAAGATGAAGAAATGGGTTGGCCATATTATGAAAGTAGAATCAGGGATGATTTTCTTTCTCAACAGTTACTTTTTAAAGTAGCTGTAATACAATGTCCTTGTAAAAAAAAAAAAAAGTATACTTTCTTAAAAAAGGAAATGCATCCTTGGCACTGAATCAGCAAAAAACTAAATGAGTAAGTAGGAACCATCCACAGAAAAGTAAATAAATGAAAATCTTCTATAGTGAGCATCCCTTTGGAGGTGTAGCTGCTCTGGGTGAGGGGTTCCTTGGGGCTGCCACAGACTCTCTGCTGAGCCCAGCATGCCTGCCTGCAAGGCAGAGTCAGGAGCAGGAGGTAGTGGCAAGCAGAGACTGGGCCCCTTGGGTACAAGGCAGTGCCCAGAGAAGGCAGTGCTGCTCCTAGGAGGGGCCCCTTAGAGGAGTCCTCTTTCTACCTTGTTCCTGCCAATGCATCTTGACTGCAAACTTCTCCAAGGATAGAGAACAAAGCAGTGCTGTGAAGGCACAGATTAATCTGATCTGCTTACTGCCCCAAACACAAAGTCATCCCTTACTCACTGGAATTAGAAAGATCAATTACTAAAGGAAAGAGGTTGCAGCAGTATTATGCCCTCATCATAGTTTATTACGGAGATGATTCTGTGAAGGAAAAGTAAGCATTCTGGTTTCCTACTCAATCGTTCAAGCATTTTGGGCCTTTCTCTTAGGAAAAAGAAAACTATCTTTACCTTCAGAGGAATACAGTTAAGAAAACCCTTATTTATCAAATCCTTTTGGAATGACAATTCGCTTTTGTATATGTCATTTCTATTTACATTTACACATCAATGCAATTACATACCTCTAGCTGGAAGTGTTTCTATTTACATCTCAAAAACATTTTCTTACTTCAAATTTTATCTCGAAAATCAACCTGGCAGTCCTGCCTGGTACAATTTGTGGTGCAGCAAAATCTCCACCTACTCACAGATTACTTCCTCTCTGTCTGCCTTAGCAGCCCCCTCCCCTCCTTCCCCACTTGGAAGCTTCCCCTTTCTATGAATGGACTCATTCAGGAGGCAGACACAGGGTCACGTGTTTGCAGAGTCCTCACAAGGTTATCTGAGTTGGATAAAGATCCTTTAAGCTTGTCAGAAAATTCATGACTTATATCCAAAGAAAGTGAAAAAACACTCTGCCGGTGCCTCTGTGACGGAGGAGAGAAAGCTCAACTGTTGCCTCCTCTCTACTCCACCCTCACAGAGCGGACAGGGAAAAGGGACCTTGGCGTTGCTCAGGTAGCATTTGCCTAGGAAAGGTTGTCCCAAAAAACCAAGCAATGGCCAAAGATTCCAAAACCACTGACCTTGACCTTTAGTTTCAAGTGATGAACAAAATTGGGCAATGCATAGTTTGTAAGACAATATAGTGAAAATATCTGAGTAGTCTTTCTAGAGTAGTTGGAGAGAAAGAAGAAAACTGACTCAATAAAATAAAAGAATGTACTTTGCTTACGTGGAGATGGCTGCTTAGGTTTCCCTCTGGCTTAACACCGGGAGATATTATTTTTATCCCTTCCATTGTAAATTTTAAAGGAATTCACATGACCATGCTATACAGAGCAAAGGGAGTTGGCGAGGATGCGGAACAAGGTGGTATCTGTCACATGGAACTCCTCCAATAAGTGTCTGCCTGACTGTGCAAGCAGGAAGGCAAATTAAAGACAGCTGCCACTCAGCTGAATGGAAGTAGAAACACAAACCATGACAGATTCTTCCTGCTCCCTGGTCTCTCTGAGGCAGACTCTTGGCCCATGAAAACATCTGTTAGGAAGCACAAGCTGTCTAGTAATCCACTAAGATGGAGACTCATTTTCAAAGACCATGGGTCACCTGTGTTTGCATAGCCAAATGAGAGGTTTTAAAATAGGAAGCTATCCTATAGCTTAAAGACACAAAGTGATTCATTCCATTACTCTCTAAGTACAAAATCGCTTTCCCCTAAGCCTCTATTTGACATGCTTATTCTTCCAAACAGAGGTGTAAGACACACACAAGGCACATGTCACACTGAGTCCATGAAGCATGGACAAAAAGTATGAGAGACCACAGGAACAGAAATAATGATTCTGAACATGAGCAGGCTTTAAAGCTGAAAATAGTTTCGTTTTCCTTATCACTTGTTCATCTTGTTTATGGATATATATAAGCTGAATGGAAATTAAGGAGAATTTTATCCATCTGTTACAAACAGAACAAGTAACAGTCACCTAATTTTGACTCAAGAATTCACAAAAATTTCAAATAAAAACCAGAATTGTGTTATGACACTGTCATGTTGATATTAACGGGTGTTTTCAAGTCATGCCTGCTTAACTCCCTTAAAGGGTATGCTGTGAGCAACCAGCGTGAGCGCAGCAACTCTCTCTGACAC
>PVJX010005221.1:0-87245 GCA_004027295.1 Dolichotis patagonum | reverse complement strand
AACAGTCTCACTGTTTGAATGTCTACTTTATGTTTTAACTTTGTAATTTGAACAACTATTTCCAAGAAGTCAGTATGTAATTTGTCAAGTAATAATTTCTTAGGTTTTTTTTGTTGTTGTTTTTTTCCTTTTTTCCTTGGAATACTGTATTGTCGCTACCCTTTATTCTGTTTTGTTTTGTTTTGTCTTGTTTTGTTTTTCTCTCTTTAAATAAAATTATTTAAAAAAAAATAAGTAAAGGACTCACACTTAAGAAAACATGGAAAGGCAATTTTTAGAAAATGAAGGTGTTCCCATGCGGCGACCTGGGGTGCTGGGAGAACAAGGAATTCCTCCCCTCACTGGTGAGTGGCTGTGAGCCTGCCAGCGCGAGGGCTGAGAATCAATCAAGCAGCTCACGTCGCCCGGTCCCCCGTCCCGTGTGTCGTCGTGTTCCCCTACCCCCCCACCCCACACCTTGCTTAGCAAGTGAGAGCCAGTGAACTGGACATCTTGTGAAAGATTGGCTATGTTGTTTTGTATGAACTTTCCGTATACAAAGATATGGACAACCATTTGGAAGAAAACAAGAGACAATATGACAGATAGTGAAGATCTCTGGTTGTCTAGCTTTGAGATTTATGCTTTCTTATGTCCCATTTTGTTCTGTTTTGTTGTGTTTAATTTTATCCCCTTTAAAATAAAAAAAATTTTTTTAAAAAGGTTCTTGATTCATAAGGCTCATCTTTCATTAGGAGCTCCAAAGTCTCTAGTCCCACAGTGCTCATGATTGTTCTGAGATCTGATAAGAGGTCATGGGGTCTCTGAACCCAGATCCTATTTAATATAAACATTCATTGGATCTGAAATACAGTGAAACAAAAACAAGGAGGGGGAAGGAGAAAAGCACTGCTGGTCCTTTAGAGAAAACCCTGCATAAAGAGACGCTGTTGTTAGGGCAGTATAAGTGTCCTCACTGCTTCTCCTTCCTTTTTAACTGAACCTTGCTGTCATTTACAGTGGTTATAGTCTTAGCCAGAAAAAACCAGGCTCTCTTGCAGCTCACATTCATGAGACACAAACCCAGCCAGTGGCTGCTATGCATAAGGCACTAAGTGGGACTTCTGGGAAAACCCTCTTGCTGACTCAGCGAGTAGAGCCATTTGTTGCTGCCTATCCTGATGGCTGGAGCAGTGGCAGCCTTCTTGAAAGCATGAAAGCAGGCCCCATGGGAAAGAGAAGAATGGGAATCCAAAAAGAATCTGGGTCTTTGGTGGTGGTATAAAAACATGTCTGAAATTCTTACCTGCACACTAATTTAACATGAGGGAAAATAAACCCCCTGAGCTGTTTAGAGAGTGTAACTTTAGCCAAAACAAGACTCAGGAAATGTTATGCCTTTCAACCACCCATAACAAACCAGCTGTGATGGTGTGCGTATCTCTCCTCTTTCCAGGTGGGCCCTTCCATGAACTGAGATGACATACTTGTGCTACTTTTCCATTTTCATGAAAAACATCAAATTAGAATATATTATTTTCATTTCACCATGCCAACAAATCCCTTCTTTGAAGTCAATAACAAGAAATCTCATCCCGGGGGTAATTTCCTGATCATCACATTTGTGAATATATGTTTTAATTTCCTGCCACTCCTGGCACACCAATTGGTGTTGCTACACCCTGAAGGTTTCATTGCTTCTTCCAAGGTGGATGCAAATCAATCCTCAGACAACCGTCAATTGTATGTGTTTGCTAAGAGGCCCATAGAACAGGAAATCAAAGAGCTGGATGAAATTTCAAGAGTAATTAGTGTTGAGATATGACTTAGGTGGTAGGGTGAATGTTTATAAGAGTTGTCAGTGCAGCAATCTTGGGGCACCCTGATGGCATTGTTTTATGAAAAACAATAGCTATTCCAGAACACACCTGAGAGGAAGAACTTCCTGTGCGTCTCCTAGCTATCTCTGTTCCAGGCTTTTTTGTTGTTGTTTTTTTGAAAGCTCCGTATCCTTTCCGAGCCCTCTCCACAGTGAACTTCGTGCTGCCTGCTTTTGACACCTTTCTCTCTTCTCAGTTAAAGCATTGATGTACTGGTGGTTTTGATCTGATCGGTGCAATCCACACGATTCGTCTGCTCTCTAGCCAAGAGGAAAATGAGAGTGTGGCTTTCTGTTTTCTCCACTGAGGATGTGCAGACACAGGGAAAAAAAAATCTCCCTGCTCTAGAAGGGGTTCCAAAAGATCCTAGGTGACAAATCCCCACATTCGTCATTGCCCACCAGCTCTTCCTGTCATGAGGGTCCTGTCTGCTCCTTGCCATGGCTGTTTAGTCTGTTTTCTCTTCAAAAATTGGCAAAGAAGTCCCCTTAATGTTAAATTTCCAACTCCCTGGTTAAAGGAAGGAGCCAGGCATGTGTGGACTAGTCGGTATAAATTCCAGATGGAGCCCCAGGAAAAGGTGTCTGGGGCATGTAACTGCTATTATAATGTAACAGAAGCCATTTGACTTCAGAAGATAAAGTTTTAATTTCCCAAATATGTGTGTTTATCAAAGTGTAATTCTCAAAATGTTAAAAAAAAAACCATAGGTTTATCAAAATTTAATGCTAAACAAATAAGCTGGTGAAATTGATTTAAAACAGAACATGAGAACAAGAATTTTATGTGGTTATTGAAAAAAGAAGGAATGCTGTAATTCAATGATTAAATTAGATATAATCACTATGATATTTTAGTGGACAATAAAAATATAGCTTTAAACTGGACATGGTGGCACATGCCTGTAATCTCAGCACTCGGGAGGCTGAGGCTGGAGGATCGCTCCAAGTTCGAGGCCAGTCTGGGCTACAAAGTAAGTTCAAGGTCAACCTAAAATGCAGAGTGAAACCCTGTCTTAAAAAGCAAAATAAAATAAAAATTAAAAAGGCACTATATGTTTAGTGCCTATTAGAAAAAAAATACCTTGTTAAGTTTTCTTCATGTTAATCTTTACTTTTCCAGTGTTGTAAAATGTCAGTGGTAAATAAAGGTTGTGCATCCCTTATCCAAAATACTGTGGTCTAGAAGTGTTTAGATTTCAAGTTTTCTTTTTAATTTTGGCACATGTGTATATGAGACATTCTGCAGGTGGGACTCAAGTCTAAACAAAAAACGTATGTTTTCAAATACACTTTATACACAGACTGAAGGTAGTTTTACACAATTTTTAAAATTTTGTGCATGAAACAAAGTTGCATCATATGAAATTTCTGCTTGTGGTATCTTGTTGGTGTCTAATAGGACCTATTTGGATTTGTGAAGCATTTCAAATTCAGACGAAGAATGCCCAATCTGTACAGCCCTCCCAAGAACTCGTCAGACTGTCCTCTGCCCAAATCCCAATGGGTCTCTCAATCATCTTTATACTTCATTTCCAAGTTTCAAATTTTTTTTTCTGAACCTATGTATGAACTTCCCCCATACCTCAAAGATAACTGCAATGGTTTCACTGCAACTTTCTTACCTTTACCATCTGCACTGAATCATTCCTTTATTCAACAAGGCTTTGACTGGAATTCTGTTCTGCATCAAGAACTCAGTTGGACCCTGAAGAAACAAATAAATGAGGCCCAATCCAACCGGAAAAAACACAAAGCTGAAATTAACCAAGGATGTCCACTGGGTTGTTAGAAGCAGTAACGAAGTCTCACCCCATGAAAGAGACAGAGGAAGCAATTCCGCCTTCACTTTGGGGATGAGTGGGTTGTCCTACTGCGCTATCTGTTGTGAGAAAGAAATCCTTGAGGTCTGAGGCTGGAAGTCCAAGAGCATGGTGCTGGCATCTGCCGAGCATCTGGCGAGGACTTGCTGCTGCATCTTAACCTGGCGATGCCATCATGTGGCATGCCAGCACACTGGCCAGCACGCTGGCTGAGCATTCTGTCTCATCTTATAAAGCCACTGTGGGACCCTGCACAAGGCTTCGTCTCACCATAAGTCCTTCCCAAAGGTCCTACCTCTCCATTCAATCAACATACGAATTTAAGGATTACATTTCTAATATACGATGTTTTGCAGATGTGTTCAGACAGACCATAGCGGAAGTGGACATCAGTTAGGCAGGTTCAGAGTTTCTTGAAGACTTACTAAGTGCAGGCATGTGCCAGGCTGAGACAGTCCAGATAGGCAGGTGCGTGGAAACAGGCTTAGAGGCCTCTGGCTGGACTTGTTTCCTGCTCTTCTACCCAGGGCTGCTGTTTTCCCCCAGAGGATTCCACTCCCACCCTGGCTGCCTCCAGGGAGCTGATCATGTAGACACTCTGGCAGGAGGGTAGCTCGAGCCCCAAGTCCATACTTCTCTTGAGGAATTTTATATCTAGGTGAGTGGCTCAAGAAACAGGAATGGCTGGGCTGTTTCCCAAGACATATGCTTGAAGAGATTCCCTAGAGTAGACCCAGAGCTCACCCTTCGAGAGCCTGGACCGGTAGCTTTTCCTTCTCTCCTCTTTTGTTCCAAGGTAACAAGCAAAGTTGGCTTCCATTGCTTACAACCAAAGGGCCCTGGCTGACAACCAATGGCTCTCGAGGAACGCACCGAGGAGGGAAGGGCTGTGCTAAGACTGGGAAACAGTACCGCCATGAGGTCTTCAAACTGAGAGCAGCACGAGTGGGACGGGCTGTGCTTGGAGCGCCTCTGTCCCTCTAACAGTTGAGGCTCCATGAGATATGCAGCCAAGGATCCCTCCCCCAGATATGTTACCAACCGGGAGATCAGAGGTGACACAGGCCACAGGAAAAAAGAACAGACTGGACGCCAGACACAGACACAGACCCAGACCCAGAAGAACTTTGTCCCAACCTATTGTCTATTCTCTGGGCCTATTTACCATCCCTAATATTCGTTTGGTGTTCCACTAAGATTGCCTCCATCCCCACACTTGCTTCTGCTCTGTGCAGAGGGCAGATAAGCTCCTTCATCTCACCAGGTCACCAGGAAACGGCTTTCCTGTGACGCTGCCATGTATGTAATCATCTCTGAGATCCTTTCTTCTGCAGATCTGTCTAATGCCTGTTAACGTCAGCAGGCTCAGTTATCAAGCCTGTGGAGGGAAAAGAGAAGGTTCCTTCTCCCCTACGGTTGGCAGGAGACTCCATCTGCTGCCCCATCCAAGCTGTCAGTCTTTACCATGGGGATGGGACCATGGCCTGGCTCTTTTGAGACTATTAGGTCCCAGCTCGGAGAACTCATCTCTCATCTGCAACATCACATCCCTCTGGTCCTTCTGGGAGCCAGGCATTATGCTAGGGACAGAGGACATAACCCACCCTCGAAGAGCTTCCAGTAGGTGATATAGCTACACTCCCCAGAAGGACCTGGAGTATTGACTACACCTTGGGGAGCACCCTCCTGTCACGTGCATTGCACACCATTAGGAAAGATCCGTGTGAGAACTGGCTCTGCCCTTGGGAGGCTTCTCAGGGACCTGGCTCTGGGCCCTGTCAGGCCTAGACCTTGATTTCCCTGGAGCACAGCACCCTTCGTCTAGGGCAGGCATCATGATCATTGTGAACTTGGTTTGACCAAGCCCAGCACGGAGAGTTCACGTCACCAACCTGGAGACACTCACGGGCCATCGGTCAGTGACTTCGTATGTGTTTGCTGGAGGCTCTTGGCAGAGGTTGACCTTTATTCTGTTGCTGCTTCATGGAGCACTTGGAGCAATAAAGTGTCACGTTTTACACAAAAGACTGCTTGTTATTGATCTTCTCCATACTTATTCAAAAGACATTTAAGAAGCTTCTGTTAAGGATCCCTGTTCTAGATACTCAAAATATAACAATGGACACAAGTCCCCACCTGAAAAGGGCCCACAGTTAAGCAAGTTTATGACAACATGATTTGTGTTTTTGGAAACTACCTTCCCCTAACTAGCAATGTGTTGTGAGAAAACGGTAGCCAAGACTCAGGAGTGATTCCTGTGGTCCAGGCTAAACAAACAGCACCAGCGTTGCCTGGCAACAGGAATTCATTACTTGGTGGACACGTGACCTGAGCTGACCCAATCAGAGCTAACCTCACACTTTTATGAAAACTGCTGGAAACCAGTGCCACCCTAATCCATTGACCACATTGATAAAATGGATTCTGGGGTAATTGTGATGCCACCTCTAAGATGTCCCAATGGCCACTGAATTTGACACCTGAACAGGGCTGTGCCTTAGGCTGTGCCTGTGATGATCAAATAATGAACTGTCCAAGCCGGATGTGTGTGGGAGTGAAAAGGGCGCTTTCCACAGTGAGGCCAAAATGACAAACAGCGAGGCCCATCCTGGACAAAACAGCTGTGTGCTCCCCCAGTTCATGATGGATTCTTCCCATGGGACAAGAATGACCTCAGCACATTGTCACTCACTATCCTGACAGCAGTTGGTCCCTGCTTAAGGCAGGCAGGGTACAGTTGACTGATGGGTTGAAAGTGGAGGGGCTGCTGTCGACATTAGGGAGTCAAACAGGCTCACTTGGGGACCACCTCGCTCAGACAGGACATGGGCTTACCCTCCTGGCACAAGGGTGGAGGGCGTGGGGATCAGCAGGCTCAGGAAATGCTCTGGAAACGGAATCACCCAAGCCCACGACTGCCACACAAGACCCTTTGAACAGTCACATTTTCAGAGCTCTTTACTAAAACCTGTCAGGCAGTGCAGCAGGCTGGACCTCTTTCCCGCCCAGAATTGACTGGACCCGCCCCCACCCCAGCCTGTAAGTGCCCCTAGCAGGCTGACAATCAAGCATTATGCCAGCTACTTCCTGTCTCTCCTTTTAGAATTTTCGCCCCAGAGCCTTCGAGATGGAAACCCCTCATCTTCTGTCAAGGAGACAGAGAGGCTCTGCCTTCCCCTCCCTCGTTCTCCGAAAGGCTGTGGAGGGAGGGAGGTACTTCTGTATTTATAATAGAGCTTGAACCCGGGGCTTTTGCACTGAGCTCCCTCCTCCATCTTTTTTTTTGTTTTGTTTTGTTTTGTTTTCAGACAGAGTCTCTGAGTCACTAAGTTACCCGGGCTGGGCTCAAACTCGTGATCCTCCTGCCTCAGAACGTGTCAGCTCTTGATGAGACTGGCTCTTGATGTGGAATGGGCCGACCAGGGTGCCTTCCATCCTGGAGGGAAAACAAAAGCATAATTTTCCAGGAAGTGAGGGAACACCTCAGGTGGCACAGGCAGCCTGGCCGGTCTGACCTGCCTCCTCCGCAGGACACACCCTCGGTGTGGAGCCAGCCCTCCGTGCTCACCGCCATCAGCGCTCAGGTCGGTTCTGTCTGTCATTTGGGGATGAGAAGCACACTCTGTCACCAAGGCCCTGCCCTCACTGAATGGCTGCTCACCTGTGGGCAGCACGTCCAGCTGGCGCCTGTCCCAACCCTCTCCAGGGAAGAGCAGAGGTACAAGTCCCCTCATCCGCCCGAGGGCACAGGCTGCCTGCCGAACAAACAAGCAGGCTTGATGAAGCCTACGACAGCCTGTCATCCAGCAGTTTGTTTCCCTTCCTGGGATAATCCTGGATTTCACACAGATAACGCCAATAAGAGAAAGCTCTGTACCTAACAGCGAGTTTCTGAAGAACATATGTTTCCGCGCAGTTTTTGCACCTTTATTGCTCTGTGTGACATTGCAATACTTTCCCGTGCCTAACAGGCCTGATTCCACTCATCTGTCTCACATCTAATTCAAGTCAAAGTCAGTGAAGCAAGCCAATTCCTGGCCTATTTGTAATCTTCCCACAAATTATTCTCACCGATTCTCTTGTGCTACAAGTCCCACCCCCACCCCCAGGAACCAGGATCTTTAACGAATGCTGATATAGCTGCAGATCTCATTTTCTTTTCCGTGTCATTCTCTTAAATGATGGAAATCACACTTTGGCATCCTAATGAAACAAGTTTCATCTGCATAAATAGTATATCATGATGATTTTTTATATTTTCTACAGAATCCACAAAGCAGGAGAATGTGTCTGCCACGAACTCCACAAACATAAAGCTAACTGTTTGGAAATCTGTACCTGCTGAATACAGTTGGTTACGGTCCTGTGGCTCAAAATTCTAGGTCCTCAGACCAACAAACATGGAGTGACCCTGGGGTCCTGTGCCAGGGTTTTATTGTCCCCTTTCAACCCATTTCACAAAAATATAAGACCCACGTCATAACCACTGCTATGTGGCTCCACCTCTTGTCACCTCCATAGTTACTACCTCCACAAGAGCCACTTCCCACCTCCAAGGGTCTGCACTTGTCCCCACCTGTCCTCCAGGTCTAATCTTAACACAGTGGTCAAAACGACCCTTTTAGGTACAAGTCAGATTACTTACACTGTCATAGGCAAAAGTCTGAGATGGCCATGTTTCTGCTCCCTGAAATATATTCCTCCTCCTAGAGTGTGGTCAAGAAGTGCCAGTAGAATAGTGCCAATGGCTGTCACTCTGTCCATTAGGTTGCTAATCAGCTGACTTTGAGTTCATCAAAGGAGAGAACTGGGTGGGCCTGATCTAATCAGGTGAGCCCTTGAAAGAATGAGCTACATGAACTCTGAAGAAGGCCTACATGGCAAGGACCTGAGAGTAACAGGAAGAAGCTGGGAGTGGCAACCAGCTGACAACTAGCAAGACAGCAAGTGGGACCTCAGCCCTCAGTCACAAGGCAAAAAATTCTGCCAACAATGTGAGTGAATGTGGCAGTGAACCTTTCCCTACCGTACCCATGGGATGAGGAGATAGCAGCCAACATCATTTCAGCTCTGGGATCCTGAGGGAGCACCCGGCTGAGACACGCTGGCCATGAACTCTAGTGTGGTACATGAGTGTTGAAGCCGCTAGTTTGCGGTCACTCATTACACGATATGATGGTTAATCCTGGCTGTAAACTCGATTGGCTTGAGAGCTGTCCAAGGGATTAATAAGCACATCTCTGTGTGTGTCTGGGTGGGACAGGGCAGCATGATCTTGAGGACTGTATCTGGCCACTGGTCCCTTCCTCTTGGGCTCATCTCAGCCCTCTACTTCCTAGATGCCATGATTGACCCTGTCTTCTACCACTGTGTCCTTTGACCATGATGTCTCCACACTGGAGCCAGCCAGCCATGGCCTGAATCATATGAAACTGGGGACCAAAATAAGCTACTTCTCCTTTAAGATGTATAGGTGTCTGGTCCTTTGTCCCAGCAATACAAGGGTAACCAATACCATTCCATCAAGAGCAGAGTTTTTGTGGTGACTATACCTGATTCATAACCCTTTCAAACTGCTTCACAGGAGAGGTTTAGGAAAGCTTGGGGATACAGATTAGAAAACCCTAGAAGGCCGAGGTAAAGCTCAACAAGTGATTCTGGTGTGAGCTCTAAAGCTCAGAGTAAAGACTGTGCTCATGAGGTTTCAGATAGAAACAAAGACCTACTGGCAGAGGAAATTTCAAGGCACCACAACATTCCAGCAGTGGCATTGGAACTACTGTCAATTTGTAGCCAGATTTATAGTGAGAATTGGGAGCAAAAAACACAGCCAAAGTTGAAAAACTTACCAAAAATTAAAAATATATTATGTACAACTAAAACTTCCTATGATGAAAGTGATCATTAGGTGTATGTCAAAAGTGTACCAATAAAATGTTTTTAAAAATTAGTTTGGTCTGAAAAAAAGCACACATGAGGCTAAAGCCAAACAAGTTGTGGTTGCTGAAAAGATCAGCACTGTTAAAAAAAGAAGTCAAGTGCTTTGCACTGAGAAAATAGGAAAGATGACTTAAGAGCTTCTCGAAATCTAGCAAGACCACATCCATCACAGGCTCCCAAGTGTAAGGGTGCCATCTCCTTTGAAAGGCTTTGTTCTGAATAGAACACCCTAGGGCACCATGCTCACTCAGGCTCTTCTTAGGAAGCCTTTTGCCATGTTCACTCATCCAGACACTCAGAGGCTGCTCTAGGGGGATAAGCTATTGCTCAAGCTGCTCTAGGGGGATAAGCTATTGCTCAAGCTGTCAGCAAACATCAGCATCATCCACACAGTGCTGATTTTGCAGGCATGCAGAATGTAACAGTTGTGGGGTCATGGAGGCTTCCACCCAGATTTCAGAGGAAGACCTGGGAGGCCAACCAATGTGCTACAGGGTTAAAGTCTCTGCTGCAAACCCCTGGGGGACCATGCATTAACCTATGGGAGTGAAGTCAAAGGTACATTGGAGACCTCAGGAAGTTAGAGATGACTGGAACATGGAACATCTGTCAAGGAAACATGAGCACAGCCAGCCAAAGACAGAGGTCGTGTGTGATACAATCAGCAAGACCATAAGGGTGACACTATCCAAACCCTCTGGAACTCATGTCTCACCACCAGCACCCCAGATGCTGAACACACAGCTACAGTACCTAATGTTTGCCCTGCTGGGTTATGGTCTTTCTTTTGTCTGGTATCTTTCTATCCCCCTGCTCTTCCTTTTGGAATGGGAATATCAGTACCATGTGCCATTTTACTTAGGGACTATGTTATTGGTTCTTTGAATTGTATAGGGGTTCACAGCTAAGAGTTTGCCATGAGTCTTAGAGGGGACTATTGACTTGATCTTTGGAGCAGTGATGAAAGGGCTGAGACTTTGGAGAAGGAATTGGTGCAGTTTCAGTTGTAGGCAGGACAGTTACATCATGATAGGTGAAATTATGGCCTCCATTTAGAGGTGAAATGTGGCGCATCTGAGTGTCTGGATGATGAAGAGTGGACTTGTGATGGTTAAACTTTGTTGAATTGAAAGTCACCAGGGGATTAGTAAATTTCACTCCTCTGTCCTTCCATGGCTCATGGGAGCATGGCCTTTGGGCTATATCTGGTCCCTGGCTCCTTCCTCTCCACTTCTCTTATTCTCTGCTTCCCAGATATCGCAGGTTGAGCAGGTTTCTTCCATCACACCCATCCCCCATGTTGTTTCTGCCTTGAGCCCAGCTGACCTAGACTGGAACTGCTAAAAGTTTGAGCCAAAATAAACTCCTCCTCTAAACTACAGTGTCAGGTATTTTCTGCCAACAACAGGAAAGGGAAAAATACACATAATAATCGAAAGCTTAACCCATTCCTCTACTGGAAACCCTCCATGGCCTTCTTACTCAGATAAAACCAAGACCTCACAGTGAGCGGCACAAGGTCCTGAGTGGATCTGACTTCCCTTCCTCCTTAGACCTCTCTGTACACTCATCTCCCTCCTTCACTGCTGTAGTTATACTAATCTCTTGCTTCCTCTCAAACATGTCAACCATGGCCCTGCCTCAGGGCCTTTGCACCTGTTGTCTCCTCTGCCTGGAGCATTTTCTCTACATATCAGCCTATTTCCTACTTTCACATTCTTTAGGTCTCTGTCCCATGCCAGTGTCTTCTGAGGACACTTACTTACACCTTCATCCAACTAGCCCTGGTTTTGCTTTATTTTAGCTCCAGCCCTTTCCAAGGACACACTACTAGATATATTCTGCCCTTTTATTGATTGCCCCAAGCCAGAGCATGAACTTCACCGCCTCAGGACCTTTATTACTTTCCCCTTTTACTTCATACTTGCAGGTAAGAGTTGGAAAATTGGGCAAAACAGTATTTGTTGGCATCCTTAATGCTGAGTGAAACCGCCCATATGAACTTGAAACTGCGTACAGGAACACAAACAAAAAACACAGAGATCCATAAAACCTTTCCTGGGCATCTTCCAATCTTCATGCTTTTTAGAGAAACTAATCAAGCACAGAGCTCCAGCCCCGGTGTGCATCGTTTTAATTAGAGTTTCCTCGCCTGCTCAGCAGCCGCTGCAGCTCCTGGGCCCCAGATGTCCATCTGGTCCTGGAGCCCTGTGCCCTTTGGAGAAGGGAGGCCAGCGAGAGGAGCCCCTGCCTCGCCGGTCACTGCCGAGATGAGATGAGCAGCACCAAATGTCAGCCAGGGACGGGTCTGAGTGACGAGTGCTCTGTCGGAACATTTGCATAATTGGAAGGCACAGCTAACAGCAATAAAGAAAATTAACACGGACATCCAACGGTTTATGATGCAGACAATGAAAAATAGAGCAGAGGGCGTCCAACATGCTAGGCCTGCTACTCTGTAGAGGGTGATGGGGCGGGAGGTGGGGTAAACCAAGGGCGTGCTGGGTGGCCGTTCAGCTGCCCCTTCTCCAGCTGTGCACCCTGGCGCGCTGCTCCCGGGCCTCCCTGGTCTGAAACACGGAGCAGCTGCCATAAGAAGCGTTTTGTTCTGGGGGCCATCGAGGGTCCCTAACTCACAGGAGATGGAGGATGCAGGCTTCTGCGCCATGGCGCTTTCCAGAGCAGGGCTCCGCCCAGCGCATGCTCACCTGCTCCATGGAGGTCAGGACCCTGAAATGGAGGCAGGGACAGTCACTCCCTGCTTTCCAAGAGTCGCTTCTGGGCAGAAGTTCAAGAGCCTGATTTGGCAGGTGTCCTTTGCCCTGCCTGGGCCCTCGTGGGAGCAAGAAGGCATGGCGCTCAGTGTCCCCGGTGGGGATGAGAGGAGCAGAGCCTATTTGCGGAGGGAGCCAGAGGCCAAGCACCTTTGCTGTTTACTCCTCATTTTCCTGCAGGTGACCCAGCATGTTCTGATGGCAGCAAATTTTTCTAAGGTGGGCTGAATAATGCCCCTTCCCCCAACCTGCCTCCTAATCACCAGAAGTCGGGAATAGGTGGACTTGCAGGACAAACAGGAATTTGTCAGTTTATTAAATTAAGGATTTTGAGATGGGAGGCTTACCCTGGATTATTCAGATGGGACCAATGTCATTTCAAGGCTCCCTGTCAGAGGGAGGAAGATGACAGTACAAGAGAGAGCGGACGCCAGACTGCCACCATCTGGCTTTGAGGAGGATGGAGGTGGAGGACGAAGACATGAGCCAGAGAGTGCAGGCGGCTCCTGGAAGCTGGAAAAGGCCAGGAAACAAATGTTCCCTAACTGCAGAGCTGTCCACCCATTGTAGACTCCAGAACTTCAGAGAATAAATGTTGTTTTACACACTCTGTGTGTGACTATTTTACCAAAAAATTTGGAAGATATTCTTGCCATAACTAACGTTGTAATACACATTCTTTTCCACTTTGCTATAGCTGGATATTTAAGTTCAATTTTAAACAAAAGATGTATCTTATAAATGTGTGTTTTGTTAGGTGGTTGATTGGGGTTTGGTTTGGTTTTGCTTTTTTTTGGCAGTACTGGGGCTTGACTCCAGGGTCTATGCCCTGAGCCATGTCCTCAGCCCTTTTTATTATTTATTTATTTATTCATTTATTTATTTTTGAGGCAAGGCCTTGCTAAGTCACTAAACTGCCCAGGCTGGGTTCAAACTTGCAATTCTTCTGCCTTGGTCTTCCAAAGGGCCAGGATTACAGACATGTGTCACCACACCCATCTGTGTGGTTTTCTTTTTTTAAGAGTCAAAATGAACTTTCTGTGAAAATTTCATTCAAAATGTCAGAGCTTACATACAGAATCCCACTTAATAATCCATCACTCCCCAATTAATATAAAGTTCCAGGTAATTGCCACCCATGGTCCCCCGGTATTTTTGTTGAATTAGTCACAATCATAGTTTGTGGCTGGCCTGGGGGTGGTAAGTTTTGCATTTCTTGGAGTGAAAAACCCAGAGACCTCTTGCTGAGAAGAAATTCAGCATCCTCTGCCACTTCCCCTCCCCTTGGTGGTATTTGCCCTCACCCCAATGTGGCTGTGAATAAGGACCCGCTATTGTGTGTGAATCTGTAGGAAGTGGGTTTGCAAGTGTCCTCTGGTCTCAGATCCCAATGTCACTTTGAATTTTGCTCCCTGTACTTAGCCCAGGAGAGACTTGGGGAAAGTCACCAACTCCAGGAGAGGGAACAGTCACCAACCTTGCCTCCCCCATCCAGGCCTGTCTGGCAGTCTCTGAGTTTATGTCTAAAGCCTGTGCCTCTTTCATTTCTCTCCCCAGGACCCTGCGATGGAGCAGGCCTGCGGACTAGACAGGATTCTTAATGGCTGCTTTGATTGATCAGGACTCTACTGTTCTCTCATTTCAGTGCACAAAGGTTACCTTGCGCCAGAAACAATCAATGGACCGCTAACGTATGCGGGCATGTCTCACCCTGGTTCAGGCCGCAGGACATTTTATAGACAGACTGCCAAGCCATTTTGAAGCTGTGAGTGTGGGGATGGCTTCTGTAGCTGAGCCCATGCTGGAATGCACTGATTTCAGGCCTCTGTGCCGCTGATTCCTCATAAGCCGCTAATGGCTTCGTGGGGAGAGGAAAGTGAGGTTGGACAGCTGCCCGTGAAGACAGGGAAACAGAATGTCTCACAGAAGATGGGAGATGTCATTAACCTTCACAAGGACACCGACCTCTCCAATGGCCCGGGCTGGAAATGAGGCCTTTGAAGGTATCTGTGTCTTTGCTGGGCACACACCTGGCCAACGCTGATCCGGTCTGGGCTGAGGCTTCTTCAACTCTCACTTCAGAGACAATCATCTCCAAAGGGCAGCTGCCGGGGGGGAGGGGAGAGAACAGAGCAGCCGGGGAAAGGAGAGCTCATTACCCTCATTACCGAGGCCTCGCGCCACTCACAGCTGGGAGGATACAACACTGGAGGAAAATTTAGCTCAAGTCCAGCATCTGCCAGCAATTCACTCTCAGAAACCGACCTGCCACCGGTAATGACTATTATGTATTCCTGTGGCTTCTCCGCTGTAACTTGCTTTGTGTAGCTTTCTGGCACCTGCTTCTGCAGCTTCTGGTAACCATAACTGAAACAAGCAATCACTCACCCCATTCCTTCACAGGAGCAGGGTGAGCTGCCTGTCTCGGCCGAAGGCAGAGCGTGTAACCTGGCTTGGCCAATCATTGGGAATCCCGAGTCTCTGTAGTGGGTTGGGAGCAGCAGGTGACAGGAGCTGGTCCCAGCAGGGTGAACACTATCTCAGGAGCAGGAGTGACTGGGGTATGTAGTATTTGACATCTACCCAACAGCTCCCTGTGTCCCCCAGTCCAGAAGCTCAGAGTCCAGTTTCCTGCTTTCCTATCCTCTGCAGGGAGCACAAGTCACATGACGCAGCCCAGCAGGCAGAACCTGGGGGCTGGCTTAGCCACTTTCCTTGATACCTGACACCCACAACTTAAAAGGTGAGAGGTTTGGGGCTAGGAATGTGGCTCAGTGGTGGAATTCTTTCCTTCCCTGCATGAGGCCCTGGGTTCAATCACCAGCACCACATTAAAAAAAAAATGATAGATTTTAATTTGGCTGATGGTTTAGAAGTTTCATTCCCTACATGGTCAGCAGCACGGTCCTCATCTCAGTCCGGGAAGTTTACATTTGTAATCCCATGGAAAAGTTATTGCCAATTCCAATAAGTTAATCCCACTCTACCACTTTCAGTGCAACCCACGAAGAGAATAAAGACACTAAGACATGTTTATAGTTATGGGGAGCCAAGGAGGTCCTAAGTCCAGCCAAGATGGTGGTTCACCGGAACAAAGACCCAGGGCCCAATCCAACTTTTATTAACTTGTGAAGAAAGGAGTGACTTGAGGATAAGTGACTGTGAGAAAGACAAGAAGTACCTGAGTGCTATGAACAGGGCTGGGTAAGTGGCCTGAGATCACCTCTGTAATATGCAGAGGGAAGGATATGCAGAAAGAGTAAGCTGCATAACACAACTGAGGTAGCATCTAATGTTTTGGGGCTGGTGCTTCAGTTCTGATGTGTCAACTTTTCTGCCCTGGGAAGTCACAGCTTCTTATCTCGGGCTCAATCCTAGTTGACAAGTTGGTGTTCCCCGGCTCAACCATGTTTTTTGGGAGTCACGGTGGGAAACAGCAACTGTTTTCTAGCTTCAAAGATTACGCATCAGCTCCTCAGCAGCTCTATTTACATAGATTAGAGCCAATGGAAGGGATAAAGAAATGGCCTAGTCAGCTCTGTACATATCAGTACATGGAGGAAGGGCCTGGTTTAGCCAAAGTGGAGATAACTGCTCTTTATTCAGGGAGAGTCATCCAGGTGGGTCCTCCACATGGACTGAGGAAAGTGGCTCACCTCATGATGGACAGAAAGCAGAGTGAAGGGAGGAGCCTGGAAGAGTAGACCCTTCCAGGTCACCCACCCCCCCAGTGACCCACCTCTTCTGACCAGGCCCCACCTCCTGACATCAAGCCAGCTATACCACACCCAAAATCCAATCACCTTCTATCCCCCGCCTCTCACCGCATGAGACTTTGGGGAGTTAGACACCAGATATAAGCCACGATGGGGAATTCTGGGAAAGATTCGTGCGCCCCCCCCCCCGTAAAAGTGAGAGGTGCGCTTGAGGAGAAGGTGCCTTTCCCACCTTTGCTGGCCGCTGCTGTACGTCCACAACATGCTTAGAGATAATGGCAGCCATTGGGGGCCTGTGCCAGAAAACCAGACTTACCCAGGAAGCAACCCAGAATCTCACATGAAGAGTTGCCGGATCATGTTTGCCACTAAAAACTCTTAAGCTTTCTTGTTACATATGTCTGATTGGGTGAGGAAACTAGTATGTAAGCCGCATTTTAGACTGAGTTTTTTCAATTCTAGTCAAATCATAAATGGACTTAAAATATGAGTGGTCTGGAGCTATTAGAATCCATCTTTCCGCTCCACAGAGCCCAAGAGTGACTCTGTCATGAGGAGAATATAGCCGAAATAAATGATCGCAGTGACGCTATTCCATCTCCCGTATCCACCAGCACCTCAAGTCTTACCTTAGCTTTCCAGTTCCATCAGTAGTACATTTTACCTGTACTTTTTTTTTTAATCTGTTAAGGATATGTCTCTCTTGCAATTGACTACCTTTAATTTTACAACTTCTGCATAGCAAAATATTCCATTTAAATGTCAAAGGTGTTCTTTATGATAACATTTACAACAGTTAAAAGAAAATGGATACAGATAAATGGAAAATAGATATCTACAGCACAATAGTTAAATCAAGTATGGCCCATCTATACTGCATCCTTCTGCACAGTCATTTAAAGGAGTAAGGTCGACTAATGTATATTTACGGAGAATTATATTCAAAGCATCTAAATGTTTTTAAAGTTGGGAAAGAACTTTATATGCATGCATATGTATATTTGCGTACACTCACCATTATAGAGCTACATGTATAGAAAATAGTGTAGAAGAATGCATGTTGAATGTCCTAATAAAGAAGACTGAAAGACAATAAACTGATCAGATGTATGGAGATGCCACATGCAAACTGGAAAGTTCTACTGCATGGCTCTCTCTGTCCTTTGATCTCTACAGCTGAAACCTGAGAACCGGCTATAAATATTCCTGGGCAGCCTGTCTGGAGGTCCCATGGGTCCCCTGGAAGCCAGCCCTCCTACATAGGTGGGACCTGGTCTCTGCTGCTCTCAGAGAAAGCCCCTTAGACTTCAGGCCAAGAGAGGAGCATTTCCAGTGACATCCTTGGCCTCCTGTCAGCTCCATCCGGTTGACCCTCAGTCTTTATAGGATAGTTCTGCTCTTGTTTCACCTGTAGGGTGACCAAAATAAGCGAGTTTCCATCCTTTGGAGGATCTGGAAAAAGTGGGAAATGTCTAGACTGCATCTCTGAAGCAGAGCTAGGGAGCAGCCCTCCCCCAGGTGCCAAGAAAGACATAAAACCATCCCCAACCTGACGATGAGCTCGCAGTGAGCAGTGGCTTACAGACGGGACAGAGGGTTTCAGAATGGCCAGTGATGGCTGCGTAGGAAATGAAGGAAAGGGGAGAAGATCAACGTAACTACTCATTTTAGAGAAAACCAAAACAATGGCACAGTTGACAAATGCAAATTGAATTTTATATCGTACACTCAGCCATGGATGTTTTCTACCCATACTAGTATAAACATGGCATGATTCTTCCCTAGCTCTGGCTTTATGAGGTATAATTGACAAATAAAAATTATACGTATGTTAGGTGTGCAGTGTAATGCACACGATGAGGAGTGATTACCACAGTCAAGTTCATGAACAAACCCTGCCACCACACATTTTTCTTTGGCAGCAAGAATACTTAAGATCTACTCTCTGAGCCAGTTCCAAGTATGGGACCCTTCGCTACCAGTGCGCAATACTTTGACATTAACTGTCATCTCCATGTCACGTATAAAGTCTCCAGTGTTGATGCATTCATCAGGGAGAGTTCTTGGCCTTTGGATCCTGTCTCTATTTTTATGTACCCCACCATGCCTCTCTTGTACATGGAGTCTTGACATGACTCCCCCAGGGCCGGGGGGCAGGGAATGCACGGGCAAATGGTGCTGGCGTGAGAACTAAATTGCCACGGTTTTGTTTCATAGCAGGAGGGCAGTGGGTAATGAACTAGAAAAATGAACAAGCAGCAACATGACCATATCACTTAGAAATATAGTTTGAAACTCATGCAAAATGCTAGAACTGTTGAAAATGTTAGTTTCCGCAGAGCGGAAATCAGTGATGGGGTGGGGGTAAGAGACTGTAATTTCTCATTAACAGCCCGATAAGCCTGCAGTCCTACAGGAGTTTTGAGAAACATTGCAGAAGAATTTATATGCCATATAAATAAGAACATGCAACGCCATTTTCCTCATAGCTTTCATCACGCAGGGATATGTTTTCGGGATTCCTGTGGGTACACATAGCTTCAAACTTTTATTTACTGTAGTGTTCCTCTGTAACCTCACTGCAACAATTGTCTCTCATTTGCATAATAATAGATGTTTAGGTGTTTCCAGGCCTTCTTCCTTATTGACAAAGCTACTGAGAGAGACTATTTGTACCATGCTATGTGTATCTGTATGTTTTCCAGTTAGATTCCTAAGACTTGTCAGATCAGAGACCGGCAGCTTAATTTCAGTGGATAATGTCAAGTCTCCAACTCCTCTTCCAAAAGAACCTGATAACAACAACACATGTTTTTTAAAAATCTGGTTCAAGCCAGATTTTCTTGTTTTTTCCTCCCCCTGGGTTATATTTTGCTAAGAATTTTAGGGTTGATTGCCTCCACCATATGTCTGCTCAGCCTCTCTGTATCTCTGTTTATTTCTTCCACAGAGACTGATTGTTTTTCAGGGCATGGTTGTGACACAAGCTACGTGGTGGCAGAGGGTAGCGCCCCTGTCTCAAAGCCAGAGTTGGGAAAGAGACATGTGAAGAGATGGTTCAAAAGATGGTCTTCGGCTTAGACATGATGATTCCAGTCAGCAGTCCTGAGTCAGTCATCCCTCACGTCTCTCTTGTCACTCCCACCCCCAATCTGGCAACAAATCCTGTAGGTTCCACCTTTGAAACACACAAAGGTTGGGTTCACTTGTCGCATTCCGCCATCACCTCTGTGGTCCTAGCCACCATTTTCTCTCATCCAGTTCCCACAAGCACCTCCTCACTGGTCTCCTTGTCCCTCCCTGGCACTCAGACTATCTTCTCCCCACAGAGGCCCTGAGGATCTGCCAACAGATGAGCCACCACTCCTCACAGTAAGAGCCTATGATATTACAGGGACCACCCAGGCCCCGTAGGATCTCACTTTCCCTGATGCCTCCCATCTGTCCTGGAGCCAAAGACAGACTCTGCTGACCAGATCTCAGAGGACCTTGCCCCACAGACTCAGGATAGCTGAGGCTCAGGACATGGCCTTCTCTTCCAACAGAGACCAAGTGAAAGAGGAAGTGCCGCCATTTCCCTCGTTGTGAACACATCATTACTCCAGAACAGTGACTATATCATGGCTCTGGCTGCCTCCTTTGATCTTCCCTACAGAATTATTAGACTTCACGCAGTAGCAGCTTTTTGCACATGGAACAGGCTACTCCAACTGCTTGCTTCCTATTGATGAGGGAAACTCACGGGGACCTCCTTCCCCACATCCTGTGTCTGGGTTCCCACAGCACCCCTCTCACTCCATCTCTCATTGGGGGGTACCTCCTCCTCCATGACATTCTGAGAAAGGCACCGAGGCGATGTCTCTGAAACGGCCTTGCTCTGCTCTTGCCCTGTAACCCAGTGTGACCCGCATTCTGTACCGGAAGCACATTTCCCATGGAGTTTGGGGTCCTGCCCCCTTTTCCCTTCCAGGGTCATGTTCTTGATCTGGCTCCTCAATTTGACATCAACTCTTTGCCTCTGGATCATATGAATACATCATGGCATTCCCAGTTATCTTTTCTGAACTCTGAAGAGGCCCTGTTAGCTATGTCATAAAAATAAGCTGTAAAATTACAAAAATGGCAAAAGGAGAAAGTCACCCATAACCTGTCACTTTTTCTCTTTCCGCTAAGCAAAGGTAGAGTGGCCAGATTCCTCGGCACCCACACTTCCCTGGATGGGACCTGGGACCTGGGACCTGGGACCCGGGACCACCGTGCTGAGAGCTCCCCCAATGCTCCTCCAGAGCCCTCAGGCTTCCGGGAGAAACCCCAGCCCCCACGATGTCACCTGCACAGCTGAGGCAGGCAGGCCTGTCCCCACCCTTCCAGGCCCCATGGAGCAGCTCCCAGATCCAGAGACAGAGCCCGCCCCGGGCTGTCACAAGGAACTTTCAGGTCCCCTCAGACTGGCCGACCCCTCTTGCCTTGGAACAATCCCTGTTTTCCCTTCCACTGCCCAGGGCAGGGAGGGAGGCTCGGGCCGATCTGGAGCCAGGACACCGGCCCCGTGTCAGCCTCTGGAGCCACAGCTGTCCCTGCGCAGCCGCTGCCTTCTGTGTTCTGTGTCCAGCAGCCTTGGCCCAGGCGTCTTGGATGAGCTGGACCTTGCTGACCCATTGGCCACGGGCTCTTCTCCCACAGGGCTCCAGCCCTGTTTTTAACTCTCCTTGCCTGAGCAGCAGAAATAAATAAACACACAAGTGTGTGCATGGATCCCTGCCCTGCTTAGGATCCCTGAGCCCAGCTGGCCTGCTCCTGGGCTGCCAAAATCCACATAAGTGGATTTGGGAAGACCTCTGATGCCTCTACCCAGGCTGTTTGCAGGAGGGCAAAGGTCCCTCTGTGCAGTTATTTTAGTTTCTTGCACTGCATTAATCTGTGTGCTTGCATCTGTCCCTTGCTAAGCTCCGATCTCCCAACAACTACACGAACACCCTAACAGCTCAGGGCCCTAACTCTGTCCTGCCCATTCTATACAAGAGATTACTGCTCCGGAAGTTCTCTAAGCCTATTAAACATTCAGATTCCCCAGTCCACTCCTGAAACTGGGTCCCAGGAATCAAACACTGTCGCTGCTCTGCAGGTGACTCATAAGGTTGTCTACCTTGCAAACACTTTGTTGTAGATGAGAAATATTTTTCTCCACAGGGGACAAATGAGATTTACCCTTCTGTTTATGTTTAATGTGATTATTCATAGAATTTAAATCTACTTTCTTGCCGTTTGCTGCTTGTATCATCTTCCTCTTTTACTGTCTTGTACTAGAGTTTTCACTTTTCTATGTCGTAAATTCAGTGAACGTGTTCATTGGGGTCTCTTCACGGTAGTGCTTATGCCAGAGATTATAACGTATCTTGCATTTGTTAGGACCTGCCCTAGATTAGAATGTCACCACTTCCTGGACAACCTGAGGATATGTGTGTTGTCATCCACTAATTTAGTCCTACCCATGTTGTAAGTCCCAAGGACTTGATTCTTGCTCTTTTGTGACCTCACTGTATTTACCCATGCACTTGCCTCCCATCATTTCTGCTGTTTCATTTAGAATAATCTCCCCTCTTCCTGAAGAGCTGCTGTTGGTATTTATTTTAGCACAGATCTGCTGGCAGTAAATTCTCTCAATCTTGTTTCCTTAAAAATGCCTTTATTTCATCTTCACTTTCAAAGCATAGTTGCGGTGGGTATAAAATTGCCAATTGGCTGTCATTTTCTTTCAACTCATCAGTCAGTGTGGTTCTGATAGCTTCTAGTTTCATCATCCCTATCGAGAAGTTATTGTTGATTGTTTCTCCCTTGAAGCACATGTGTTGCTCTATTTTGGGAGGGTGGAGGTATCTGAACTAAGATTGTCTTTAGTTGGTGGACATCAGACTACGATGTGAAGAAATGTATAGCTTCTTGTTATTCTCATGCAAGGGGCTCTGTAATCATGGCTTGATCTCTTTAGCTTTGGAGCATCAGCTAACATCCTCACATAGTGGTTTTCAACATATTCTCTTTCCTCTTTTGAGAATTTCAATTGCACATATTTTAGACCTTTTCAGAGTATTCCATATTTCCTAATGTTCTTTGCTGTTTTTCAAAATCTTTTCCCACATTTCAACCTGGATACTTTTTTAAAAAATTGTCTGCGGCTACATCCAAATGACTGATACATCATTCTCTTCTATTTTCCTTTTAGTTATTTTAATTTTCAGTATGAAACTATCTGACTCTTATTGTATAAATTCCATTTCTCTGATAAAAGGCTCCACCTTTTCATTTTGCTTTTTATCATAGTGCTACGTTATTGCAAAATCTGTCTCTGGTCAGTTCCATAACTAACCATCTGTGAATCTTTTTTCCTGTTGTCTGTTTTTGCTGCTTAGCATCTGGTCATTTGCACCACATGTCTATTAACCTTCTTATGAGTGCTGGATGTTCTGTTTGAAAAATTTAGTGACTTTTCATTACATCGTCTTTTCTTAGTAAAACCTGGAAGCCACTATTGCAGGGACAGATTACTTAGTTGGGTTGATTTTCTGTCCTTGTGTAGGGCTGACTTTACTTCCACTTGCCCCTCCTCATAGGGCAAGTCCTTCAAGGTCTCAGATAAAAACTTTGCATATGTTTCCAGAACTCCTGTTGGTTGAGCCTTGAATTCAGACATTGTGATACTGGTGCAAACTATTCCCAACTGCTTAGCTTCACAGCTCAGCTTCTGAGCATCTCATTCTGTGTGGCTTCAGCATCAATAAAGACCTCTGAGGGGGAAATGAGTCAGATTTGCTGCTGGAGATCTCATGGGCTGTGCAGTCTCTATCCCTCTCGACCTGTCTTTCTTGTTAGCCTTGAGAATGTCTCCCCAGACCTGTAGAGAACTACTGCTGTCTGCTTCCTCAGCAATTCTGCACCTATTCATTGGCCAGTAGCTCAAGGAGAAAAGAGGTAGAATGTTCTGGGCTCTCCTCAGTGCAATCTGCTTTTCTCGGGGACAATGGACTCCCCCCAACCCCGCGCACACCAGTCTCAATAGCCTGGGTTGACTTTGGAGGCCTTCAATCTTTCCCTTTCTCATCCCCTCACCTTTCTTGGGTATTCCCTTGGAAACTTGATCTTGGTATATCTCCTACCCAAACAAATGGAAAATTATTTCAGTTGCTAGTTTCTCATGAAACCAAAAATTTGCAGTATGACAGACAAAGACTAGGCATATACCAAGGTTGAAAATTATATGTTGAAATGCCTGCCAGGACCAGGCAGCTGAGTCAAGTGATCCCAGCTTCCTAGAAAGGGTGAATCCAATGATCAAAGACAAATGACAGTCAGCCATAGTGACAGGGAAACCCTGGGCTGGGACGGAGGTAGACAGGAGAAAAACATCCCACCCAGGGGGTATGGAGAGGAGACGCCTGCGGTAAGATGAGATATAGATTGACGGAGCAATTATTCCGGAATGTTATTTATACCTGACATGAAAATACACAGTTGAAAATTCTGATAATTTTAAAAAGCACGAATAAGAATCAGTTTGGTGCAGAGATTCACACCACAATCTCTGGAGCCAGCCCAGATGTGTTCACATTCTGCCTTTGCGCCTGACGAGCAGGTCATGCACTGCAAGTTATCAAACACCTGTTGGTAGTCTTCCCACCTGTAAGGTAAGAGTGATAAGAATATCGAGCTCAGCACCTCTGGGGCAGTTAGATCCCATAACACACATGCGACATGAGTAACCTGAGATCACGAATGCTGCAAAAGTGGTCATAAAACAAATAAACCACAGACAGAGTCCCCTTTAAATTGCCTCCCCCCACAGACCTCAGTAAGTGTCCATGTGACCCAACCCTGCCACACAGCAGGTGCAGCAGGTGTGAGGCTTCAAAGAGCAGGACTTGCTCAGGCACAGATGCTGTCACATGTAAAACAGCGTCCAAGATTGGAATTTTCCTCAATGCATTAAGTCCTGTGCCCTGTGAGCCAAGCAGCCAACTTCCACTGCAGGCTGAAGGATTGAATTTCTCAGTCTACAGATAATTCTCTAATTGGTGCGCCCGGCTTCACTGTGATCATTAACAGAGCCCCCCCGCCCCGTGCTCCGGCCGAGAGAGGAAAGGGAGCCCTGACATATCCCTGCTCATCTAAATGTTTAATAATGCTCCAATCTGCAGATCACTGGGTCATCAGACTTAAATTAGCCTGATCATCAAAGCCACAGACTAACAAGGGAGTGAAAGGGATAACGTTTCTTTAATGAAAATTTCATCAGCGCGGATTTCTCCCTGAATATCAAGGTCTCGGCTTGAAGACGGCACCAGAGCAGAGCTGCTGTGACACTGACCTTTATCCCTCAGAGAAGAGAGCAGTCAGGCTGCGTCTCTCCCTCGGTGACAGCACGGGGGACATCCTTGCCGCTGAAGTGAAAGGACCCCTCTGTCGTCAAACCTTGGTTCTCCCAGCTGCTCAGGCCAGATCCTGGGGTCCTCCCTGCTTTGTTCACGCTTTCTTCGGACTCTGGTCCGTCCATTTGCAAATCCCACCAGCCCAACCCTCACACACAAACCCTAAAGCATCTGGGAATCCACGTAGTCCCCTCCTGGCCCTGCCACCTGCATTCTCCTAGGTCCTGCAGCAGCTTCCTACTGGGCCCACTTCTGCCCTGGGTCCCCATCTGTGTCCACGTGTAGTCCAAGGTTCCATCTAGACAAATCAGAGCACATCCTTGGCCAGAGAAAGCAAGCATCCTCTTGGTGACCTGCAAGCTCACACACAGGTCTATTCCCTCCCCTCTCGGACCTCAGGTCCCACAGTCTCCTGATTCACCTCTTTCCAGCACACCAGCCTCCTGCTCCTCAACCACTAGCACAGCCTGCCCCAGGCCTTGGCCCTTGTGGTGGGTCCCAAATACAATGCCTAGCATCCTAATAAAAAGGCAGGTGAAGACACATGGGGAGACCAGCATGTGATCACAGAGGCAGAGGCAGAGGCTGGAATGACGCATCTGCAAGCCCAGGAACACTCAGGATGGCCCGTGACCACCAGAAGCTGGAAGGGAACCCTGGAGCAGACCCACCCGCTTCCCCAGCCACACCTTGATCTCAGACCTCTGACCTCCTGAGCCTTCAGAGAAGAAACTCTGCTTGCAGCTGCCCAGTTCGGGATAACAGCCATGGTCAACCCAGGGATGGAACAGAGGCCTCAGGAAGGTTCTGGCTGGGAAGCAAACGATCTGATATCCCTTGGAGCCTCCCCAGCTGCAGAGCCATCGCTGCTGCTTCTGTCCTGTATTAAACCTTAAGGGTTGTCCTCTGCCCCGGTCTGGCCTGCAGCTCTGATTAGTCTGCTGACAGTGTTGCTTTAGTCACTTGCCTTCTGCTGAATTTGTGCCTTTTTCCCATTTTCCTGGGCAATGTGTCAATGGTAGATGTCCCTTCCCACCCCACTCACACCTCATCCCATGCCCAAAATGGCACTGGGCACCTCTCCTGCCATTGCACAGGAGACCCTGGCTTTGCCTCCATGTGCAAAGCAGGTGAAGGTCCTTCTGTCAGGAGGTTGATGTTCCTGGGGTGTAAACAAGGCAAAGACTTGAAGTGAGCAAAGGAGGGAGAAGGATATGATAAAGGCATACAGGGGCTCCCTTAGCCAGGAAGGCCAGAGGTCTGAGGAGGGGACACTGGAGTAGAGAACACAAGGGCTTGGGGAAGCAAGTTACAGGACCAGCAGTAGAAACAGCATACCAGGGAGGACTATCAAGTACAAAGACCCTGGGGCCAGTGACACTAAGGACTGATCCCAGGCTGCCAGGTAGAGCAGAGGACCTGAGCAACCTGACTGATCCACTGCACCAGGGCAGTGGCATCCTGACAGATTTCTCCAAGGCCACCATGGGCAGAGAAACAACTCACTCAGCCCAACCTCCTGCACACACCATGCTGTACACTGGAAATAATTCAACCACCAAGAAATGTCGAGATTTCAGGTACGTAATCAAGGACACAGATTTCATTAATCCAGCTGTGGTTCTGCTTAGAAGAGTGGCCTTCATTAAACAGCACATCTTCTTGGAAGTGGAATTTAGAAGAGAGGAAGAAAGGGGAGAAGGAGAGAGAGAGGGAAGAAAGAAGGAGAAGAGAGGAAGGGAAGAAAAAGGAAGGAGGAAAGGAAGGCCCTGTGATTTATGGAAAGCGCTCACTGGAAAATGACTATTTGAAGATCTTTTTCTCCAAAGATTTACAGGTTACCATAGGTCCTGCCAAAATTCATTCATGTGCCTCTGGACAAAAGTAGACCTTGTACACTGATAGTGAAATATCTATTGATGGGATATACTTACTTAGGAGCCAGCGGATACTCACATATAGCTTGTTCTTTCTTTTTAAACGTGTGTGTGTGTGTGTGTGTGTGTGTGTGTGTGTGTGTGTGTGAAACTAAAAGACAAATAAGGAAAAACATGAACATGACTAAAACAGAAGGAAAATCACTGCTTTTTAAAGCAATATGTAAACACTAAAACAATGCATAAAAATGTGTTTATGGATTCTGAATCTTGCCAAAGCCAAAACAATTTTTGAGAAAATATCCAAAACATTGTTGGTAACCCTGAACATACCATGTTATGTCTTTTTAGTAGACACTGGGGCCAACTGGGAATTAAAGTTAAACTGGAGTGAATGTTTTGACTTCACAATAAGAAAAAAAAAAAGTGTGGACACACAAAAAAAGCCTGAATCAAACAATAGTCATTTGAAATTTTTTGAAAATTAAAACTTTAGGGACCGGGGATATAGCTCAGGGGCACAAGTGCCTGCCTGGCTAGCCTGAGGTCAAGAGTTCAATCCCCTGTACCAGAAGAAAAATTTAAAATTTTAATTGAATTTAGTTTTTCCTACCCAACTTTGAAAATCATGCATATTGTATTTCTTTGTCTTTCTCTTTCAGAAAATGCAGGAAATAATAAATGCTAAGGAAGTCACATAGCACAACTTTCACTATTGGAAGTCAAAAGCAAAGAGAGAATATAGAGATTCTACCTCTAGATGGAAAGAGTGTCAGAACTCTTTTAATAACACAGAGAAATGAACACAAATGTGCCCAAGGCTCAGCTTCTTCTCTCTCTGTCCCCATTCCCCCTTTTCAGTTCCTGGGTTGCTGTCCCTGACAGAGCTAATCCCTGTGCTTGTCCCAGGCTCTGTCTTTGGGGGACCCAAGCAAAAGCCTCAGCACAGTCTCAGCCTCAGACTTGAGACTTACAAGATGTGATTTAGTTTGCACATACATGGCTCCTACATCCAACCCCATTAACTGAGCAGTGGGTGCAAAGGAAATGCCCTGGAGGATGCTGGGACACTGCCACACTCCTGCTTCACAGGGCTGCTTGGGTGCCTCATTTTCATTTTCCCCCTCTTACAGCTGCCTGATTTTATCGGCAGCACGATACCTGGGCAAGCTTTAAAGTCTCTACCTGATGGAGAGAAGGAACAACGGTGATCGCATGGGTACGAACAGGCCCCACACCTTTTGTTTGCTTTCGGAAGCTCTGTGACAATGGGCAGATTTGGATGGGTGCAAACCGCAGCACATGCCAGTGACTCCTCACGAGACAACACCCTGTGGGAAAGTGTATTTGCTTGCTCTGCAGGTGATTCGTTTCTCTCCCATCCACTCTGAACATCAGAAATTCAGACTGCTTTAAATATAGCATCAACTCGTCCTCGTACTCGCCAGTACCAGGGCCAACGTTAGGCCCTGCATTCCTGTCCTCTCTGAAAAGTAACCTCTAGCAGTGTCCTAATAAAGAGCAGTTAGCATATTTGAAATCTTGACTGATTTAGAAGTTATTTCCAAGACATTCACTGGTTGATTTATTGCCAATGTGGCTGGTTGGTTTTGTTGTTTTCATCAGAGATTTGCTTTATGAAATCATTTTTCCTGCATCTTCCAACTCAGAATGACAATAGTTGATTCAGACTGTGGCTGAAACAATGATGGAGAAGGTGACAGTGATACTGATAAGGGTGGTAGTAATGATCCCTTTGGAATTTTCCACCCTTTGGAAAAGCAGGTCAAAGACAGGATACCCTTCTAAACTGTTTATGCAAAGATATAAAATATTCTTCCTCCGTTTTAGGTCCCGAGCGCATCTAGTTACAATGTTAACCCCATGGAGGTATCTACAGGTAACAACTCAAAATCACAATTTGAGAACTGTACCGAGACACACACGCCGGCACCTAGAGAGGTCCTGCCACCCCAAGAGTGGGGGTCACATCACTGATTCGGGTCTCCTGGACTGGTGTTTTGGAAGTGGCTGCACTGCAGGCCTCTGGGGGAGCTCGTTGTCTTAGCCCCAAGGAGAATCACTGGGGGTCCTGAATTGGGTAAACTACGGAGTTTTTTGGGGAACGAAGCGCTTGTCTGAAGACTCATCAGGAAGGGCCGTTGGTCTCTCACAAGCACTGATGGAAGTATCTCGGGGAGCCGTCACTTCAGACGTGAACTCATCAGGGGGAGGTTTGCTCTCCACCTCCAGGAAAGGGACCGCTGAACCCACTGAACAGCTGTGTGTCCTTCTGAAGCAGACAAGCAAGCCCACGGTCATCTCTGCGAGGCTCAGTGACCACTCCCATGAGGCTGAGCAGCAGGAACAGGCAGAGGAAGGGCCAGCTTGCCTGGGTGCTGCCCTGTCCCTATTCTCTGTCCTTTACTCCCAGATAAAATACCTCGCGTCATTTTCACACATTATGAAAGGTACCGAAGTGATATATTAATCAGACCTGCTGCCTTCTTTAGTCAGCGACTATAATTTGGGCACTGTGATTTTCAAAGTCAGTGAAATGCTAAATAGAAGCTTGTCAGATGGTTCCCCAAAATAACATCACCAGGACCAGATCCTTTGATTAAATATCCATAAAGAGTTTCAGGATACATAAAAAAAATTTTTTTTTTTGCAAAAGATTTGGCAGAATTTCCCTCCCATTTCCAACTTTCCAAGGATGATTTCATTCCAAAATGCTTTTTAAGTTTACCAAATGTGCTTGCTACTTACCTTCCCTCTGTGCCGAATTATCTCTTCTGCATTCTGCAGTTCATTTTAGACCTGAAATTGATGGCTTCTTTCGTGCTGAGTCACTGGAATGGGAATGGCCTGATTCTCAGTGACAGGTGGGCGAACGGGGAGTCCATGGAGCAACACCACGGCTTCCTGAAGACGCTAAAAACAGCGCTCTGCCGGCCAGGACCCTCTCTGCTGCTCTCTGAGCAAAGCCTGCTCTCGTAGGTTAAGAGTCTCTCTCTCCAGCTAGGCCACCTGGGTTGTGAAAGCAGCGTCTGATTCTTAACTCTCTAGCACCATCCACTATTCCGTGAGTCTGAGAACAAGAAGCCCTCAGAAAATTCTTCCTGACAGTTTGATTATTGACCCTGAGAACCACGAGATAAAAGATCTCGGTGTGAGCTGGAATCCTTTTAAAAGAAGGGAAAGGCTTGTTTTCATGAAAAATAGCTGCTACGGGCTGGACTGTACCCCCCTCATTGAAATGAAGTCTGCACCCCTTGTGCTCAGAATATGACTATATTTGGAGACAGGGTCGTCAAGGAGGCAGTGACTGGCACATGCGATCATCAGCGTGACCCTGTCTGATACGGACAGTGTCCTCGTAGGAAGATATGGGGATCTGTGCAGGGGAGACCCGGGGAGGACACAGGGAGAGATGGCCCTCTGCAAGCCTCGGGGAGAGGCCACAGGGGAATCAAGACCTAGCTTCCTTTTGTAGGGTTCTCGTCTCAGGCATCGCCTGTGTTCCAAAGCCCACACTTTCCTTTGAACTTGCGCTTAAGTATTCCATGTAAATCTGGCCAGATAGAGCTTCTGTCAAATGTATCGTCTCCAAAGACTCCCGGTGATTTATAATCTCTAAACATGAAAAATGTGAGCGGCCGCCTCCTATGAACACCTGAAATACCGCCCCACTCCACCTCCCACCAAGATGATGATGCACACTGAGACCACACCTCAGAACCACCCTGAGCAGTCATCTCCACCCCGAGTGGTCCTCTGGGGACGGCCTGTCAGCAAGGCAGCTGGTCACATTCTCTGCTTGTTGTGTAAGCTTGACAGTGGGGAAGGGTGCACTGCGGGTGGAGAGGGTGACAGCCTAAAAAAACAAAATAAACAGATTAACTCATGTTTAGTTCTCACAGAGTATGGCGCCAGCGCCAGCTCCGTCTCCCTGCCAGCGCTTTTCTTTCCACTTCCACCTCACAAGCCCCCAGGGTCACCCACCTCCCTCCCCTCTGCCTCCTTCCCAGCTCTCCAAAGCCCACTCCTGCCCCTGCCTGGGCTGTGCCCTCCCCATGCTCCCAAAGCCTGGGCTGGGCACAGAGGGACCTGGTGGTCTGGCACAGGTCCGGGAGAAGCCGCAGGTGCTGTCCGAGGTCGCCCTCCGTCTTCCCTCCCCGCAGCCCAGGTCCCTTCCCCGCTCTTCTTGGTCCTGGGAACTGGACCCCGCGAGCAGCGTCTCAGCTCCTGGCCCTGCTGTCCAGGTGGCTCCAGCCGGAGGGGTTTCTGCTGGAGGTCAAGGGCAGGGGGGCGAGGTTCTTCCCCACACCGCCCTCCTGTGCACGTGGCCACGGCCGTGGACAGCCCTTCCCTGCACCCCGCAGGGTCCCCCAGGCCCCACAAGCCCTGCCCTCCACAGCCCTCAGCCCTGGGGCTGCCTAAGCTCCCCTCTCTGCCTGGCCCTCTCCCGTCTTCCTCACCAGCCAGACTCCTCAGTCTCTCTTGTCCTCTTGTCCTGCCCAAGACAGGGTCCCTCAGAGCCCCCCAAGCCCACCTCCTCACCTCACTCTGCTCCTCCTGCTACGATGACCTCAGGAGTGACAGGCACAGGGGGTCTCCACACCACACCCACCCAGCTGCTCTCCTGGGCTTCCGCCCTGCAGTGCTCCTGGGTGTCCGTGGGCACCTGAACTCAGCCCCATGAGTTCGCCCCAAAGTAGCCCTCTCGGTGTCCCTGCCTCAGTGCCTGGGACGCCATCCGTCCAGGTCCATGTGGGAACCTTGGGCATTTCCTGCCCCATCTTCCCCCTCACTTCTCTCACTCACTCCTAACGTGATGGCCTCTGAACACCTCTGATCCACCCCTTCCGCCCTTGCTGTCAGCTTTCTGGTCCAGTGAGCCACCCTGAGCTCACCCATCTCATAGTTCACCTCTCTCTGTCACCCCATGTCACAGAGTGACCCCCCCCGAAGTACAAGAAAGGTTATGTCACCTCCTGCCTGAGCCTCATGGAGGCCTCCAACAGCTTCTGAAGATGCTCCCGAGTCCCTAGCATGGCTGACAAGGCCCTGCTAATTCCTGGTCCTCTGTCCCTTCAGCACCTTCCCCTTGCTTCCTGCCTCTGCACTTTGCTTTCTGCCTCTGCACTTTGCTTTAATCACACTGAACTTTGCTCCTGGCCTGAACTGGCCCCAGAACCTTCGCCTTTATATCCACTGTCCCTGCCTGGCCTGGCCTCCCTCCCTTGCTCTTTTCTCTGTGGGTTTTTGTTTTTGTTTTTATTTGTTGTTGCTGCCGTTGGTGGTTTATTGTTGGCGGTGGTATTTTTTTTTGTTTGTTAGTTGTTGGTTTTTTGAGACAAGTCCTCTCTATGTAGCCCAGGTTAATCTCAAACTCACAGTGATCCTCCTGCCTCAGCCTCCCAAGTGCTGGGATTACAGGCCTGCACCACCATGCCAGGCTTCCCTTGCTCCCTTCCCTGCCCATATCCTCACTTGTGATCAAGTCCAGCTATGCTCACTGCTGGAGCCATTTCTGGGCCAGGCGCTCCACCTCCAGCTCCGTAACACCCTGAGCTGTCTACATTCACGAACGCATCCGATGTCACTGCTAGTCACTTGCTTTGTGCTCACAAGCCAAGGATCGTGACTCTTAGTCCACTGCCCAGGATAGAGCCCAGTGGAGTCTTAGGATGGCAAAACTGCTCCAGATATAATGCTGGACACATGCTATTATCCAACTGCTCAGTCTCATAGAATGTGCGGCAGCAAGAGCAAACCCTAATGTAAACTATGGGCTTCAGGCGGTAATGACGTTCAATACAAGCTCATCAGTTATAATAAATGCCCCATTCTAGTACCAGACGCTGATGGTGGGAAAGGATGTGAGGATTAGGGATGCGTGCAAAACCTCTGTACCTTCTGCTTATTTTGGTGCTAACCAAAAATGCTCTCAACAATCTGCAAGTGTTATCTTCACTCTGATGGGACCTATAGGACCACACACCCTGTTCTAAAACAATGCTTGTGATGGAGGAGACAATGTATGCGCACTGGCTTGGCCCTAAGTTATATGATTGTCCCTGAACCAACCACAGTGAGGAGGGATGTGATCCTGCCGTGGACCCATCTCCAGATTAGTGAATGTTTCCAGGATGAAATGTTTATTCTTTCTTGGGCAGTGTGGATGCTCCAGACTTGAATAAGTAACTATTTCCAACTTCTGTTTTCTCTACTTCTAGGTTAACTTGTGGCCTCAACTCCTGGGGGTGAGCTACAAGACTTACAAGGACATAGAAGCAGGGGTCTGGACTCTAGGACCCACATGGTAACAGAGGAGGCAAGACACAGGTGCACACACAGCCATGCAAGCACATGTGCACATGTAAGCACACACAGCACACTACCCTTCCTGCATGCACACACACTCCCCACAACATATGCATGCAGGTGCACCCCACTTTCTACCCATAATACATGGCTCCACTTCTGGTTGACCTCAAGTATGGATTAGAACACCTCTGAAAATTATTTTTTGAAAGATTAACTTTCAAACAGTTGAACTAAAACAGAAAGCTAAGATGATGCCCAGTGAGAAGGAGCTATAAAAGTAATTCTCTGGCCCAGGAGGGGCTCAGAAGAAGGGAAATGCCCAGGAGGTCCCAAGATAGAGGAAGTGGAGGCATGAGGCCGGGGGCAGCACTCACGGCGCCCTGACCCGACCTCACCCCCTGCAACATCCACCCAGCAATGGGGCAACTTTAAGGGCCCCCACCTCAGAATTTCATGAGGGTCTTCAGGGACAGGTTTCCGAGGCCAATCAGGACTGTGAGCCATCCGGAAGGACATCATTCTGGGAGGCTGAGGAAAATGCCCTTCTCCTCCTCCAACTTCCCTACCACCATTTTTTCTTGTTGGAGAGGGCGTTCTCTGGGTAAGCAGGCAGAGCTGAAAATACACTACGTTTTAAGGCTTTGGATCTGTGTGTTCCTACACTTTGTCTCTAAACTCAAAAGTGCCAAGCACAAAGAAAATTACCAAGCCCATAACTGAGGTCTCTCGAACCCCAGCTCAGCTCATCCCAGGGAAACCAGCAGCATGGGACCTGGAGGATGGCTTTAGAAGTTGACCAACACTTCGTGCAGAAAGAGACAGTAGTTAACAGGTGTCATCACGTTGACTGATCTCTCCAGAGCAGAGGGCAGCCTGCTGGAGACGCGTTTCTCACTAATCCCAGCATGTCATTCAGTCCACTTTCAAGAGGTTTTCTGTAATCTTATTGCTGGCATGAAGTGATTTGCAGATGCCATTCTATTAGTCCTCTCACTCCCTGCCCAGAAAGTGACACAGATGTATTTGCAGGCCCAGCAGGGGAAGTGACACTGGCAAAAAAAGAAAAAGAAAGAAAAAGTAAAAAGCAACACTCAGGACTAAGTGGTTCCTAGCTTGACGCTGGAAGTCACTCAGCAGGCTGGAGCATGCCTGGGATTCAGGGAGCCACAGGAAATGCACCCTCGGCTCTGTGGCCTTAGATTTTCTTCCTCCTCTTCCCTAGAGCAATGATCCTTCCTGCGCAGCCACCTGACAAGTCCCAGAGCTAGAGGATGCCCCACCCAGGGCAGTGATCCCAGGGGAGTCGGGAAGGTCTTTGTGGCATTTGGGTGGAAGAGACTGGACACAGTGGCACTTGGGCAGAGGAAGGTAGGCATGCTGGCATGGGCAGGTGCTTACCACGGACTCCTGCATTGGCTGCCCTCTGGACGAGCCCTCGATGGCTGTCTTAATGTCGTGTGTGGCAATATACTACGGTGTTTCAAAAACTGAGTTGCAGGTCCTTTCGGGAGGATGAGCTCAGGGCATAATCCCTTTCCCCGGCCCCCAGTGCCGTCTCCTCACACTGCAGTCCCTGCTCTCAAAGTCACCCGGTTAAACAGCCCAGGACCCCACCTCTGATGCCCCCCTGGCTCTTCCTAGAGGCGGGGCTGAGTTAGAGTCAAGGGGACAGCCGTGCTGTCCAAGGGCCGCAGGCAGCCTTCCTCCGGTCCCGAGCACACTTGCAGCAACAGATAGAGTTGCCAATTATCAGAAAATAGGCAGCCCCTGCGGGACAGCGAGGCACTTTTCTGAGCTCGGCTCCATTCATCAAGCCTGGGGCTGTCGCCAGGGCCTCACGTCCAAGCTGGCTTCTCGGCTTGCTGCCCCTTCCGTCATCTCCCTGAAACGAATTCCCTGAAACAGAGTTCTGGGTCCCTGTGCAGAACTTTGCCTCATTTGTAATAGATGTAAATTTCAATAGGAAGATTTTAAATCACTCACCAGCATTATGGGTTCTTGGTACCACACTATAAATTTCATGGGTTTCCAACGAGAATGTGCTGTAACAAAAAAGATCTGTTTAAAGTCAGAAGAACTGGATCATCACCCTCTCTGATGAAGCTCAGTCCAGTTAATTGGCATACAGTCCTGAAAGCACTTTTATAGTCACTTTATGATATTCATTTGTAAAGATACGAGGTTGAAAACCTTATTGATTGATCAAACATTTAAGCTATTCTAAAAGTATTTTTAAATAACTACTCTGGGCTGAACACTGTTAGGTGCAATGGGATGTACTAACAAAAGCATCACGATTTAATTAAATGGAGCAAATAATGATGAGCCCCTGCCATGTGCCAAGGACTCTACTAGGCTCTGAGGCACCAGCAGTTAGCAAGATGCAGGGCTGACCGCTGTGCGGTGGCTGCAGGAAGAGGTGCACCCACTAAATTCGAGCTCTGATTTAATAAAGGCTGTGGGCTAAGTGGGTGCTGCAGAGGCGGGGCGATGCCTACAGGCCTGCAGGGCTCACCCTGCCTGGAGACCACAGCTGGGAAACAGTGGGTGGCCTGGGCGGCTAGTGCATGGACCCAGACCCAGGGCCCTCAGGACACAGCCAGCCCCACCCACTTAGGACCCCAGAAGCGAGGGGGAGGTGGCTGCCACTGCTAGGGGAGGGGTCAGAGGAGGCTTCAGGTCCACTGGATCCACAGAGGACTCCGACCCTCATGGCAGCCAGTGAGGGGGCCTTGAGTTCACCAGGACATAAGGGTCATCCTGCCCCGGGAACATGACTGGGCCAAGCTGTGAACTGCTAGGGCCAGCAGAGGCCGGAAGGTGTGATGTGCGGCTGCCCCTCTGTGCCCAGCTGTCCCCATGCAAGGACAGAGGACCCTGTGTGTGGCTGCTCTCCTAGCTGCACCCTGTCCTTTGTGAGGTCAGTAAGTGGTCGTGAAAAGTTAAATAAATATCGCCATGGAACTAATTTCCTATAATAAATCTTAGTGATACCGGGTTAGAAAAGGAGTGGCCCTCAACCAAGGGCTACCAGACTCTGTCTAGAGCCAGTTTGGGCTGTCCTGACTGGTGACAGCATCATGGGGTCCCCTGGGAAGAGAACAGGGATGGTGCAAAGACCCTGCAGAGCCCAGAGGACCCAAGTGTAACCAAGCAGCTCCAGCGTCAGTGGCACATGGAGGAGAAACCTGGGGACAGTGAGGTGACCACAGCTGATGCTGGGGGGGCAGGGCTGGGCCTGAAGGACAGGAAAGTAGGAGAGGAGAGGAGGGGCTCCAGGAGGCTCAGTGACATGAGGAGGAGGCCGTGGGCTCTGCTGGGTCCTCCTGTCCCGAGGCCAAGGCTTAAGCTTCTGTGAGGCCCCCACCTCCCTGTCCGTGAGGACCCCAGCTCCTCCCAGTCCAGGTCAACAAGCAGCTCCAACCTCCATCCCTGATGTCCTGAGACCTCAGTCACAGAATGACACAGGTGCCCCAGGCTGATGTGGACTCACCTTGATGGTGACACGGGGACCCCTTCCCCTCCAATCCCCCTGAGTCCTGGGCTCACTAGTGTACTTCTAGTCACTGTCCCCAAAACCTCAGTCTCAGGCTGGGGTACAGCTGGGGCATACAGCACTGCCCAGCCCCACAAAGCCCTGGGCTTGGGCCAGCACAGCGCAGACCGAAGCTCCCGAGGAGCCCAGGCTTTCCTGCCGGTGCCCTCTACCCTGCCACGCTGGGCGCAGGCTGGGGCTGGGGCCTCCCGTCCCTCCCTTGTCATCCAGTGCTCGGGGCCTCACTGTGGGGAGGGCTGGGTCCCCCAGAGGATAGACGGCCACTGCCAGGGACACAGGGAGCTCCCCCTGATGGCAGTGAGACAGCAAGGAAGAGGACACAGCACAGCCAGGTCATGGGACACACACAACAGCTGTCCTCCTTTATCCTTGGAGCAGAAGTCTGCTTTTGTTCTCTCTTGTAGAAAAGAGCTGAGCAAATGGGACCCTGTCCTGCCTTGGGGAACACAGAGTACTGAAGGGGGTCAGGGGCTCAAGGAACAACGCAATAATCCTGTCCCCCGTTGCTCCTGACTGTTCGAGAGTGGGCGTCATCCAGGTCCAGCCAGGGGAAACCAAGGGAGAGCTGCCCAGGCCTCTGGGAAAGACTGGAGAGTCTCAGGGACGCAGAGAGAGAGGCCTGGCATCCTTGAGCCACTGAGCGCGTCAGAGTGGAGCAGCCTTTTCTGGCCTCCTTGGGAGGTGCGAATCAAGGCCTCCACACCCGGAACCTGTGCTCCTGAGACTATGGTGGCGCATGGGCCCCCTGGGGCTTCATGCCCGCTGAGAACTGAGTGGAACCTGAGCTTCCCATTGGTGACGGACTCTGATGTCACTGGGTACAGTAGCCCAGCCACCCTCAGTGGATGCTCTCTTCCCTGCCTTCCACAGCACCCCAACTCTCATCACCATTAGCATGTTAACCTGCCCGGGACACGCCCAGGGCTCTGCTTCCTGCCAATCAGATGCGCCTTCTGCCCTGTGGGAGGAGCTGGGGGGTGCTGTCCTCCTTCCACAAGGCAAGGAGGCTTCCAGGGCCCTGAGCCTGGGTGAGAGTGGAGGAGGCAGAGGCAGAGCCAATGACAGGGACATGCTGGGCTGGGCTGGGGCTGCTCTGGGTTCTCTGTGGCCTCTTTACCACAGCTGCGGTCCTGAAATTCTCATGAGCAAGAATCGATGCGCCCCCTCTTGGGTGCACTTTGGGTCCCTGAGGGGCACTGAAGACACTGATGCCCGGGCGCGGCACCCCAGGCTCTGACTTGACAGATCTGGGACCCAGCTTGGGCATCGGGAACTTTAAACCTTGCTGGAGTCCCTAAGGGGCAGCCAGGCTGCCGTTTAGCAGGAGGAAGAACTGAGTAGGCACCGCTGGTCCACGGGTCAGTCACCCATAGTGTCCAGGGGGTTTCCCCCGGCAGGCAAGGGGCCTCACTGCCACCTCTGCAGTAGGGAGGCAGCAAGGTCCTGTGGGCAGAGATGGGGGAAACCCAGCCCCCACATGGCCCTGTCCCATGCACAAGGCACCTAACATCAGGCTTGGCTCACAGGGAAAGCCACCGTAACAAGACTGGGGACAGTGACTGTCAAAGAAGAAAGAAGAGAAATAATGCATCTTTATTTCCCATCACCCAGGATGGGAGTCTGCCTGCGGGCATCTCACTTTCACCCAGGGGCACGGGCAGCTGCCCTGGGACTGTGAACTAAACCCGGAGCCAGTGCTGGTGGCCCTACTCCCCCGTTGCCTTAGTCACACTGACCACCCACGTCTCCCACCCCAGGCTCAGGAGGGCGGTGTGTGGCAGCGAGTCTTCTGCTGGGTGCGAGGTCCATCATCATGTGCTCCTGACAGAGGAGGATGGACGCACCCTCCTCCCTGGAAAGTGGCCCCACGCTGACGTCTCTGCGCTTCCTGGACCCTGCGCTCCACACGACCCTAGGGCTGGCCTTCCCGGGCAATCGCGCTCCCCGTCCTACCTCTCCACCTGCTCCCGCCCTCCTCTTCTTTCCCCAAGAGCAAACTCCAGCCAGGACCCAGAGGTGCTGACCCCCCCAGGCCTCCTTTCTCCCTCCTCACCGCTCCCTCCTCTGGCACCCATCCCAAGTCAGTCCCCGAGCGCCCTGGCCTGTGGAATGGACACGCAGCAGACACCCCCGAAGTCTGGGGATGCTGGGGCTTCTGCCCCCCTCCATGGCTGAGGCTGCTCCTGGGCCCCAAGTCACCAGCATCGGCAGGTCACCCCACCCAGAAGCCACCTCCCCACTAGGAGCCTCCAGGAACACATTGAGGAGACGCCAACGCCAGTCCCCACCATGGCCACCCTGGTGAGATGCTCCTGGGATGGTGACCCAGCCCTCCTGCATGTCCACCCGCCTCCTCAGAGATCATAGGAGCTGGGTCAGCTCTGCTGTGTTTCTCACACCCTGGCATCAGGATCCCCCGGGGGGCTTGGGAGAGCTCACAGCTGGGCCCCAGGTAGCATCATCATCTGAAGTAGAATCAGAGCCGAGAACCGGCATTTCCAACCCGGCCAAGGCGGCTGCTGCTGCTGGGCAGGACCCATGAGGACCAGTGCCACACTGCCCTGGCCAGTGACGGACACAGGGCAGAAGCCTCTCCCTCTGACCTTGGCCTTTCCTGAGTTGTGGAAATGCTTTCACTGCAGGTGACCAGGCCCAGCTCCAAAGGCGCCCTGCAGGGCTCCTCCTTCATTTGTTTTCTCTTTTCTGGCTCTCAGCAAGTGATAGCTCTCACGTGGCTTTGATTGCCATCATTTAAAATGAAAAAAAATTAAAAACAAATAACGTGCATTAAGACACTGCCCCGCTGAGTGAGGGAGCTGATGCCTGAAGGGAACTGATGCCTTTTGGGGTCTTTGTTGTCATCAGTTATTGATTGAGCCCTGACTGTGTCCTGGCGCCATCAGGACGCAGGGTCCCTGCCCTGGGGGCGTCAGGAGGAAGAAGGCGGTGTCCACGGGGCTTGGGGCTTCCAGGCTGAGAAGACAGCCAGGCTTCCCGCCTGGAGACCTCGCTTCCTCTGTGATCGCTTTACTTTTAATTATGCTCATATTGTCTGAATTTAAAAGGTCACAGGAAGTTGAAAAATATTCCTTACAAACAGAGAAAATAACCTGCGACTCCAGTATTCTCCACACGCTACAAAGCCTCAGTGGTTTCTAACATAAGGTTCGGCCCACATGTGCTCTTTGGTTCCACCTTGACGTTTGCTCCAAAGGACAGACAGATGGGCTGCAGCCTCCCTTCCTTCCTGGCTACAAAATATTCTGATCGCTAGATAGACAACCATCGGCTTCAATCATCCTCCACTGATGGACAAACACCCTGTCTTCTCTTTTTGTTCTTTTTTTTTTTTTTTTTTTTTTTTTGGCCTTTGCTTATTATAAACCAGCCTTTAGTGGGCATCCTTGTGTTTTGGGCATCATAGACCACATTGCAGTGGACATGCCTGGGGAAAGGCCAGTGCACTAGCTCCAGTCATGCTGATAATGCAGACTGTTCCCCATTTCATCTGGGCACTGTGTTCAGGGCCTATCTCCAAATGCAGGAAGGGTCAGGACTTGTCAGGCAGGCGAGCTGGACGGAAGCATCCCAGGATGGATCCAGAGAGGTCAGTGGCCCCCGAGGGAATGATTTCCAGGCTAAATGGCAGAAGTGTGGAAAGGCCATGGGAAAGAGAGCTGAGACAGTTTTCATGAGAAGCGCATAGGCCAATGTGCTTAGGGCCTGCTACCCAGTTTTACCTTCTTATACCATCTTCCCGGCCTCAGCTGCTCAGCCCTGCACTGCCTCTGTGATGTTCAAATTCTATCACTACAGTGAGTGCCCTGGCCTTCCCCAGGCAGAGCTCCTGGCTCTACATGAAAGGAGGTGGCCCCGTGGGGCTTGCGCTATACCTGACAGCATGTCATGGGCCAGGGACAGCCTGCTCCAGCCCCAACAAACAGGCTTGGAGCTGCTGGCCATTTCTCCCACCATCTGTGGGATACATTCCTAAGTGAATTTCAGGGTCTCACTGTGACTTAGGTCTCAAGCCAGTGGCAAATCTTGGCAATTAGTTGTCCCTAGAGCATCTATGATTGTTGTTTCCAGAGACAGTGTCTCTGAGAAACATTAAAAGACAAATGTCAGCCTGGGCCCAAATGGCAGCAAATGGTTCAGTTAGCAACAACTTCGCAGGCCCCAGATTGTTTAGGCCAATATTCCGGGGAGTCTATTCAGTTGCTGGAAAGCCAGCCCTGAGGCAGCAATGTCTTTAGAAACGCAGAGGAGGCAAAGAACGCCCTCAGCAGTGACACTGAGTGTGCAGGGTTAACCTGGAGCAGCCCTGAGCCTGCCGCTGCGCCTAGTCCTGGTTTCTTCTTCACATAACCAAGCTGGCAGATCGCGGGTGTCAGATGGTTACAGTCCAGTGTGGCTGCTTGAGGGTGTGATCGACCAGATAAAGCTCCATCTGACGCACGCTCAGTCAGCTGTGAGGCCCCAGAACTGCAGGCACAGGCTAGGCCAACCCTTGAGAGCCCACAGGGGTGACTTTGCTCCCCAGGGAACCCTTGGTAATGTCTGGAGACAGTTTTGGTTGTCATAACTCTGGGTGTGCAGCCCATTGGCATCGGGGCCAGAGGGCAAGGATGCAGCTTAAACCTCCTACTATGCACAGGACAGTTCCCCAGAACAGACTTATTGTGCCCAAAATGTCTCCAGAGCTGAGGGTGAGAAGCTCTGCTCCAGAGCCACAGTGGCCATTCCAGTCCATCGTCTGGATAGTGCCCAGATGTGCACAGCTGGACGTTGCCCTTCCTATCTGGATATGGCCGGCCTCATGCAAAACCAGAGCCATGCGAAGCCAGTGCTACGATTGCTCTCCTGCTTCCTTGCTATTGTCATTTCTTTCCACCTTCAGGTTTCTGTCCCAGGAGAAACAATGAAAAAATAAAATTTTGGCATCACTAAAAATTTTGTTTTCCTTAATAAAAAAGGCACAATCTGAAAGTGACTCATGTAAAGCAAAAATTAATGAAGACAAAAGACATGAGATCCATCAAGAAGCTGCTCACCAGAAGAGCCGAGAGAAGCCTCCAGCTGAGAGCTGGTGGGTCACAGGTGAGCGCAGTGAGATGGAGCGGGGCTGTAGGCAGAGGCTGCAGGGGCCTCGGGGAGCCAGGGCCTTGCCGGACGAGCCCAGCTTCTCACACTAAACCAACTCAGTGCATGCAAGCAGCATCCTACTGCATTAAATGATAGCACTGAGTAGAAAACATCAGAAACCGTCACTCAGTGAACAGGAATATTGTTTGGCGAAATTTGAGATTAGTATGTATTTTTTGTGGGTGTATATGCATAGGGTGGGCTCCATTATAAAATATATTTCTTATGATAGGTTGTGGTTGAAGCCACTTGGAAATCACTAGAGTGGATTTAATGGTGAAAGGTTTGGAAATAACTAAGTATCTGTCAGTAAATTTTGCAAATAAATGGAACAAGGAAATTACTAACTCTAGGAAAATGCAAAAATGTATAGGAAAGAAAATGCAACCATATCACAATACTTGGCTCTGTAGAGAACAATATTTATGTGGTGTTTAACATAAACAGCTCGAGCCACCCAACCAATCTAGGCCTTCTATGCAAAGACTCACATGGGAGAGAAAAGGCCTCTGTCACTTTATACTGCAGGTATTTCAGGTCACTGTGCAAGCTAGCAAATTTATTCACCAAGAAATATGGGGTGTACATTTTTATCTTAGTTATCTATGCACTTTAATGTGTAGTAGAAAAAAATCAAGTCTGTGAATCCGTGAAGGTGACAGAGAAGTCAAAGTAGGCGGTACTGTCATAGATGAATTTATATAAGTAAAACCGTGCATAGGCTTGGTTTAGAAGGAAATATGAAATTGCATGATTGCACAGGCTCCCCTGTGCTTGTGTTGGTGAAGACGGTCCTCACAGGAGAGAAGCTGGGGAGGCACCGAGCCCGACAGGACCCACCGCCTCCATGGCTCCATGGAAAGCCAGACCCTTGCTGGTCACACCCACACCCACCTGCAAAGGTGACAACCTGAGGGGTCTAAAAGTGATGAAGCAATTGGGGTGAGGGATCAGAGGTACCAAACTTCCCTTCAGGAAAGGTGAAGGGAAACAAGGGCAACTCTCCTCCCGAGTCCCTGTGCTGCTGTGGGGGACCTAGCAGGAAGTCCTCCCAGATGTCAGCTGACCCCCAACACACACTCTACCCCCACAGCAACCACGACATGTAGACGCTTATCCCAGTGCCTGCTCTGCTTGGTGCTGAGTTGACCTCCCAGGGTCACACACTGGATTTGCTCACTGTGACCTGTGTCACACACAGACCCAGTAATTAAGTTCCTGGGCTTCCCGTCTCTGCCCCTCAGCATCTGCACAAAGCTCTGATTGTTCCTCAGAGTCTGACCCTCACCTGCCCTGGTCTTTGATTTCTGAACATGCCCACAGCCTGCCTGGGATTGGAGGTCGCTCCCTCTGGAGCGGGCTGCGGAGCTCTGGGCATCCTGAACCCCCATGATCCCAGCATGTCACAAAACACCCCAGCCCAGCAGGGTTAGACAGACCAGAAGTGGACCAGGTGGAGAATGGTGACGTCAGCATCTCCTACGGTGGTTAAGAGCACAGAGCCCCTCCGTACACACGGCGGTCCTCTCTCCCCAAGTCTAAGCGACCCAGGCTTCGCTGTGGGCTGAACACTTTCTGGAGAGTGAAGGGAACCGTCCCAAAGGCACTGACTGGCTCTCGCCAACACCTGACATCCTCTTCCTCCTGTACACGTCCAAATCCACACTGCCCAGTGTGTTCTAGTCCCAGCCCTTGGGCCAGTTCTGAAGTTGTGCTTCTTCCGTAAAGTGGGAACGGTGACTACCAGCCCCATCTCTTGTCAGAAGCCCCTGAGATGATACAGAAGACCCATTGGCACAGGACGGCCATAGCGGGACCCTGATGAGGCCACTGTGGTCACCCTGGAGAGAGGTCGCCCCTAGAAGTCATGTTGAGCTGAGCAGAGGAGGAAATGGGCAACAGGGGCAGTTATGGAAACCCCACAGGGCAAAGCCTGTCACTACTGTTGCCCGGACCTTCGTGTGCCCTCTCTCTGCCACCACGGGTCACTCAGCCTAGAGCCGGGGCTGACCGGCTAAGACAGTGTGAAGCCGACTCAGGTGATTGATCCCAGAGCATCCCTGGGCTGCAGGCTGTGGACAAGGCCTGAGGTGGTCCGCGGAGCCCAGGGGGCGGAGGGAGGCCTCCCCGGGAGGCGAGGAAATGCAGGATTGGGTAAAATGCTGGAAATCGGCCTGATTCGGCTCCTCCCTTGGCCTGCTCTGAGTGTCCCACAGCTCCACTGTGACAGCCGTGACCCGGCTTCTGGTCCGTACAAAGCAGCGCATCTCCGCCGTCTCCGTGCGTGAAGAGGAAGCGTCTGAAGGCCGCCGTGCGCAGTCAGAGATGCTGCCGTCAAAGCAACCGTTCCTGACCCCTCCTCCAGGGCTCCCCAGCCTCGAGCTGTCCACTGTCTCTGAGAGCCAGGACTCATGCGTGTCTCACACCCTTCTAGACTGTTCCTGACTTCCGAGATTCCGTTCCTCGTGTCTGAGCGCTACCCCTGCTGGTTTGTGATGGGGGATCCAGAGGGGACCTTGCTTCTCGCAGGGTCCCCTTGTCCCAAGAAGCAAGTGCTTGGCAGGACCCGGACAATCCTGGCAGGACTGGAACAGCCTGGGGAGGGTCGGCCAAGCGGGGGATCACTGTCCTGGTGGCACTGAATTTACCTAAAGGCACCGGTGTTTGGTGAGGGCTAGGGCTTCCGGCAGGTGGCCTTCTAGGACCCCCAGCCCTGGCTCCTGAGGCCACAGACCCCCCACCCCAGCACTGCCATCCCCTCACTGACTGATGGACAGATGGTTTCCATGGCTCCCGTGGCTTGGGGAGCCACAGAGCCCATGGCGACATAAGGTGTCCTGAGACCCCCTGTGTGACGGTGCACTGTGACATTAATGCATTAACTAGCAGCATTAACAAATTCCCTCGCAGAGACTGTGATGTTTGGGAAAAGGGATCATTAGATGTTTGCAAACACTCCGTGTGCTGAGGAAGGGCCTCGGGCTCTGACAAATGATAAATGAGAAAATTAGAGGCTTCGGGAAAATGTAAATACCATGCTTTGTACGTCTGTCCCTTGGCAGGAATAAAAAAATGTTTCCTCAGAGCCACGAGGCATTTCTTCTGTTCCTTTCACCACCATGAAAAATGACTGTGACTGTTTTACACACGTCTACATATTTGGATTTAGTGTCTATCCTAGCAATACGTGGGACAAAAGGCTGTAGCTTCAACGGAGTCTCCCCTCAATGTTTCTCAGCCTTTGTTTCATTAGCGCTCCCTAAGGAACATACTTCTCACTTACCCCCACCCTGGGAAATGCTAATACCACAGAACACTGTGCAAACAGTTTTGCGCAGTACACATATCTGTATTTTTATATAAAACAAGCAGCATCTTTTCACCCCCAACCCCCATCTAACTGCTGCCCCCTGGGGAGAAGTAGTTCTCGTCTCTGCTTTTGTTCCTTGGTGCAAATACACAGCAAGTATGTGTCTGGTGCCCACTCATGGTCAGTGCGGTTCAGGGCGCTGGAGATGCAGACATGAGCAGAGTAGGTCCACCTGTCCTCATGAGTCTGACGCCATCACAGGGGTGACAGACCAAAAGGTAAATACATTCCATGTCCAGTGCAAATGGATGGATGCTGCTGAGAAGGATACTACAGAAGAACAGGAGGCAGAGAGGGCAAGCATGGGCACCTGGCTGACTAGGTAGCCAGGGAAGGCTTGGGGGAAAGGGTGGGCAGGCCACCTGGGGTTTGGAGGAAGGCGGGGAGCAGAGTGGTGCAGGCGGAGGGAACTGCAGGGTGCAGCCTGAGGGGAGAGAGCAGAGATGAGCTGGAGGTGCAGCAAGAAGGCCACCGTGGCTGCAGTACAGAGTCAAAGGCACTGTGAAGAGGTGACACCCGAGCCGTGACAGGCGACTGCAGGGAGAGCTGGTAGAGAGCGCAGCTCAGGCCTGTGGCACCCTGTGAAGAGGTCGGAGCAGAGACTGGACTTGACCTGCTCACATTTGAGCAGGGTCACCTGTCTGGGCACGGGCTGGGGGGTGAGGCGAGGTGACAGAGGCCTGGGCCAGGGGTCACAGTAGAGTCGGGGAGGAAGTGGCCTGATGCTGCCGGCAGGGACCAAGAGGCGAGCGACAGCAGGCCGACTGCGGTTCCACAGGCAGAAGCAGCTGCGTAATTTGCAGGTCTACATAAGTGAAAATGTAGCCACACACTGGAAAGCAGGGGAGATGCCCTGAAACAGACTAGGCCACACCAGTTGGCTTCCACAAGCCACTCTCTTGAGCTGTCGTGGCGTCTATGACCTCCTGTTTCACATTGCTCCTGCCATATGGCCATAGCCATAGGACACGACAGACCCTCAGAGGAAGGTCCCCATCAGGGCGGAGGGCGGAAGCAGTCCCTACAGGGCTATGTGCCCAAGGAAATTCTCCACAGTGGTGCTTTTTGCTTAGTGCTTTTTAAAAAACCTTATTGGTCAATCTGATGAAGACAACAATGAAGAGTGTTGGGAGATGCTGGGGAAGCTGGGACATAGAAACCAGTGGTGGGAGTGGGAGAAACCTCAGAGAAACCGTGGATGAGCAGAGCTCTCACCCACCCCCTTATGGCCCTCCCCCCACCACCCCAGCCTGGCCACACTTCCTAACTTCAGCCCCAGCCCCAGCCTGGCTACACACCTAGCTTGTTCCCACCACTCACTGGGCTCTTTCCCCGCCACAACCCCTTTCTCAACCTGGACCCATCCACTAAACTGGCCCTGCCTCCACTGCAACCCCTATTCCTGCACACCACCCACCAGCTGTGTCCTGGGAATACAGCACGCCCTCGTCAGCCTCTGCTCCTGCTGTCTCCTGCAGGACCAGGCCTCCAGATCACCTCTTAACCCCCACACTCTGCTCAAGAGTCCAGCAGTTTCGCCCATTCCTTACCCAGTTCTATATTACTGCTAGTTGTCTCTCTTAGCTCGCAGACCATCTGCTCCTTGGAGGTCATGCTTGGTGCCAAGTGGGAATTCAGTAAGCATTTGTTGAAGGAATTAATATGTATATAATAATTACCTGTGAGACTGCTTAGATGTGACAAGAAAAGAGCCCCTGAGAGGGCTCTAAGCCAGCCAGCAATGACTCAGGTGGGCGGGTAGCTACCTGAATGTCTTAGGAACTTTCTGCTTGCTGGTACAAAATACCCAACACCCACTAGTTAGAGGAGGAAAGATTAATTTCAGTTCAGTTTGTAGAAGTTTCAGACTATAGTTATCTGATTTCAAGGCAGAGTGACACGGCAAAGGAGAAACAGTCCATGGCAGGCAGGAAGCAGCAAACTCCTCCTTTCCCTTTTTATTCCATCCAGGCTACAAACCTATTGGTTGGTGTCCCTCTTTGATTAATCCATAATTCATACCCAGAACAATGCCAAACCAATCACTGGGCTAGTCTAGTATTTCACACCCATGACCCAGTCACTTCCCAAAAGCCCCACCTATGAGCACATGAATCTTTGGAACAATATTTAGATATAAACTGTGACACTGGGGGTGGGATCTGGAGACGAGCTGATCTGTCATGTTTCGGTTTTCCAATAGGGGAATACACTTATGTATTACTCATATAATGTAAATTAATTTTAATTATAATATCAATTTCATGCAATATTGATTTTACAATAAAAGAACAGAATTTTTCAATTCCTTGATTGAGATATTTGACCCTAGGCATTCTGAAAAAAAAAAACCTCACATAAACAAATTTGGCCTGCATGAAAACAGCAACAGTAATAATCAAGAAGCTCCTGCTTCTCTTGCTAACAGCTGTGCAGCTTTGCTGATTCCAAAGTGCTTTGCCTCCCATGACCTCATCAGATACTTATGCCAATATTATGAGGTCACAAGAAGAGGGTCATGACTCTTCCCATCTTGCTGGAGATGAAAACTGAGCAACTTTTCTGGGCACTGAGCATCCATGGAAGGCAGCTATCCACCGCGTCCTTCTCTGTCTGACCTGCACCCTCCTGGCCCAGCAGCCTCCTAGGCTGAGCCCACCCCAGCCATTTAGAAGGCAGTGGTGATTGGTCTGATCTAGTCAGCTCTCTTCACCTTCCACCTGATTGGTTCAAGATGGGCACGTGGCTCAAGTGACCAGTGAGGCTTAGGTTGCTCCCTGGGCTCCTGAGGTGCCCGCAGCACAGGTGGACAGGATGCAGCACTCAGAGCCACCATACCTTCCTGCATCTGGGAGGGAGGGTGGGTTGGAGTCAGCACTGCCAGAGAGGAGGCAAAAGAGAACCAGGGAAACAGCAGAGCCTGATCTGGCTACTCCCCATGTCCTCTATCTCGGGACCATTGAAGACTTGAGCCCCTGAGTGCCCTTGTTGTCCAAGCTGGTTTGTAGCCTGTCCCTGCAGCCACAGCCATGTGATTGTGGCTGTCATGTAGCACAACACGAACAGCAAGTGACGGCACCAAGGCAACACTCACCTCCTCAAAACCAGCCTGGTCTCCATGTCTATGCCTTGGAGCTCAAGGAAAGGCACAGAGGTCATTGGTGCAGCCCCTCACGGTGACCATGGCAAAGGGAAGCCTGAGAAGCACTCGAGAGCCAGATGGCAGGGAAGGAGACAGGGCAGGGCCTCCCACGGCTGGTTGCTCCTGTTTGCAGGTGACTCTAATACAAGAGACCATCCAGGACAAGACTCCTGGGCTGTGTGAACGCAAAGCTGCTGTCTGCACCCAGAATGGAGTTCCTACTGTCTGCAGGAGTCTGCCACTCAGCAAGAAGCCTCCTCTGCTCAAGGGCTGGACAGGCTGGACAGGGATTCTAATATCCAACTTCCTGATATTTCTTGCTCACCAGTGCTAAATTAGATGACCTTTTGAGAAATCATTTTTATTTGGTCCCATTGCTTGGGTGTAGATCACAGTGTTCCTAAGCTCCCTTACACACACGCCTGCACACACGGAATGACACATATGCTCCCTGTCACCTGTAGCATGTGGGAGATGCAGCCCACAGAGGGACAGGACTGAGCACAGCCATGTGTGGGGTGGAAAAGGCAGGAGGCTGACGGGGGCTGTGGCTGGGCAGCTCACGGGCACCATCCAAGTGGGGCCCTGTCCCCAGGTTCACCTGGCTCACCTGGCTCAGGTTGCTACGGCACAATGGCTGCAGTCTTCGCTGTCACATGCATCTGGTTCCTGCTGAGCTGCTGACTGTAAGGGCTCCCATGATGCCCCTCGCTCTCCTCCTCCTAGAGTGATCCTGACTGCCGCACCATTCAATTCAGTCAGGACCTTCAGGACAGAACAATGATCCCAGCCTAGAGGTTCCTGGAGGGGATTTGCCCTATGACTAAGTTTTCTTAATCTTATAACCAAATCTCAATCAGACAATGATGAAAAACAGAGTTTATGGGGAATGTTTAGAAAACCACCCACACAGTTACAATTATAGCCAATGTGTCAATTAAGACTTTGCCTGATCTTTGGAACCAGCTAGATTGGTGTTCAAATCCGGTGTCACCCTGTACCTGCCATGTGACTGGAGAGAGCACTACGTGAGGTCATCTCACACCTGAGAGGTCGCTCACCTTCTCTGAACCCAGTTCGAGGACTGCAATGAAGACTCAAGAGGAGTGACACAAGGGTCACTTCTTTTTTTTTTTCCTTTTTTTAAATTTTATTTAAAGATAAAAAAAAAAACAGAATAAAGGGTAGCAACAATACAGAATTCCAAGGAAAAAGGAAAAAGAACCAAAAAAAAAAAAACCACTAAGAAATCATTACTTAGGGCCAGGGATTTAGCCCAGTGGCATAAGCACCTGCCTAGCAAGCCTGAGGTTGTGAGTTCGATCCCCGGTACCAAAAAAAAAAAAAAGTAAAAAAAAAGAAATCATTACTTGACAAATTACATACTGACATCTTGGAAATAGTTGTTCAAATTACATAATTAAAACATGCAAAGTAGACATTCAAACAGTGAGACTGTTAACAGTTCTGCTCCATGATCTGACAAAAACAGCAATATGGTCATCCATCTTACACACTCGAACATACATGCAATTATATCTAAAGGGTAAACTTAAACACAACAAAACAGAACAAAGCAGGTCACAAGAAAGCAATGTAAGAGACATAAATTTCAAAGCTAGACAATTGGAGATATTCACTCTCTATCCTATTGACGCTTGTTTTCTTCCTAATAGTTGTCCATATTGTCACATACAGGGAGTTCATGTGAAACAACATAGTATGGAATTGATCTGAGCAGGACGAGGAAGGCATTTCAGGTCTTCAAGACCAGACAATAGGGAAGCCAAGAATGGTTGTTATAGTGTCTCATTCTCTTCAAAACAGCTGTCCATACCTTCATGTGTGTTTAACTTGAACAAAAAAAACAAGCTAAAATCACTTTGAACAAAGAATGATAGTATTGCTGAATTTCACATAGTGACATTACGGAGTCAGCACTGGATACTGTAGTGTCTCTTTTTCTTCAAAATAGTTGTTCATTTCAACATGCATTATATAGTTGGTTCTCGTAAATGATTTATAAGCTCTACACATGCATGAGTTTCTACATGTATATCTATCCTTTCTGTATTAGAGGGAAAAACAAAACAAAGCAAGACAAAACAAAACACTTTCTAGAAAAGCATGAGGCAGAAAGTCATATAAAACCACAGTACAAGGTGATCTACATGGTTACCATGATGTCTCAGCAGTATATGACAACATTAATAAAAATGAAGCATTAGAGATATTATAAGACTTCAAAAGCAGGCAATAATCAAACCAGAGTGGGTATCTTAGTGAATCCTGTCATCTTCAGCGTAGTCACCTATACTCTTAGACTTGATGCTATCAATCATAACAGATTTGAATAAAATCAGTCAATACAAGATAGCACTCTAACAAACCAGATTCAAATAAGATCAGTCATAATAAGACAGTATAAGTTATATAGGTCTTCAGATTAAGTTGATAGGAAATTAAGGATGATTACCGTATTACGTCCTCTTATTTTGGGGATAGCTGACCTTGTCCTCGAGTCTAGTGTAAGTAGACAAACTGGAATAGCATGTAATCCATCCAAGCAGAGTGATGAGAATAATGTAGATTTTAAATCTTGTTACCCCATTAACAATATCCTCTGCCTTCCTTTTTTAGACAGTTCCTCCCCTTTCACTCCCATAGGGTGCATTGCTTATTTTGGGTTCCACTGTCTCCTTATATAGAGCATCTCAATGGACCCTATCTCTTGATCTACTCTGCCTGTGTTTCTCTCTGTTAGTATTTCGAGGCCCTCTGTACTAGAGATTATAGCCAATCTTCTCTGCCTCATTTCTGCTATTCTATTTTTCTGCCATTGGTTGTCTATTTTTCTCTTCCACTCCACTGTCTGCCCCGTTCACTGAGGCCTCTCTGCCACTGTTCTTGAAATGCTTGTATTCTTTTTCTCTCTTTCTAAAATGTCCTTTAGTATTTTTTGTAGGGTTGGATTGGTGATCACAAATTCTCCCAGTTCCTCTTTATCATGGAAGCATCTTGTTTCTCCATTAATTTCTAGAGAGAGTTTTGCAGGATACATCAATCTGGGCTGGAGATTGTTCTCCTTCAGGGCTTGAATTATTTCACTCCAAGCTCTTCTTGACTTGATGGTCTATGTGGAGAGATCTGCCATGATTTTGATGGGTTTTCCTTTATAGGTGATCTGTTTCTTTTATCTGATGGCTTTTAATATTCTGTTCTTATATTGAATTTCTGGGATCTTGATTATTATGTGTCTGGGTGTAGCTCTGTTTTGGTTGTAGGTGGCTGGAGTTCTGTATGCTTCATACCTTTGCATATCATTTCATTTTTCTATGTTTGGGAAGTTTTCCTTAATAATTTCTGTGAATAGCCTTTGCAGTTCTTCTGTTTTGACTCCTGCTTCTTCATTCACTGCTTTATTCTTAAGTTATAGATCCTCCTGTCATCCTCTAGCCTTTGTATTGTTACTGCCTGTTCCTTTGTTATTTTTAAGAGATCGTCCCTTTCATGATCACACATTGCAAGCCTATGTTCAATTTTGATAGTCTATCTTTGATTTCTTTCAAGGAGTTTTGCCAACTTTCTATGGAGTCTTTAGTTTACTGGTAATCTCTTTGAACTGCTTCATGAATCTAGGGTTTATTTTATATTCTTCATGGAACATTTCTCTCCTTTTGTGTCCCTCCATTCTTCTGTCTGTGTCTTCTTGAGAGATGCCCTGGCTTTCTTTTATTAATCTACTTATCTCTTGTTTAACTTGAATTAATATTTCAGTTTTGATCTCATTTATGAGGTCCTGAAGATATCTCTTTATGTCCACTGATGCTGTGTTTGATGTTGTATGTTTGCTGCCCTCAGTCTCTTTTATATTTACCTCTCCTGGATCAATATTCTCAGGGTCGGGGGCTGGGGCCTTTTTCTTATTTCTCCCTCTTGTCATGCTTTTGGTTCCTTCCATACAAGTGTATAGTGTAATTCCCAGCCCACAGGCTAGGGGCTTCTGCCTTCTGCTGTCCGCTATCAGAGAGTGAAGTGCAAGCAAGAGTAGTATACACTGGCTCCTCCCCTCCGGGCCAGTCGAACTTCATGGGCCTTCACTGTGTCAGTGTCTGCCGCCCTCAGGGAACCAACTGATTTGTGATGACCCACTGGGTCCCAGCCCAGCCCAAGCAGATCCCACCAATCTGCTCTGCGAGGGGAGCAACCAACTGAAGCCGCTTCCTTACAGAGCCAGGGCTTTCCTGCCCGACTCCAATATGTTGTCTAGTTGGTTGCCTCTTTCCCACGGAAGGGTCTTATTCCCATCACTCACCACATGCTGATGCAGGTCCCTGAGAACTACTGGGCTCCCCGATCTCTGACCTCAGTGCGGCTGCAACGCGAATTTACGGTGCCTCTAGGTGGATCGAGTGCAGGGCCGGGTCCAGGTCAGCCGTGTGCAGGGCTGTTCAGCTCCACACTCTGGCCGCTCAAGTCAGTTGCTTCAGCACCAGTTCGGTCACTCAAGTGGATCTCAGGCACAAATTCAGGCGGCTCGGGAGAGTGCAGTGCTTGCCAATCTTAGCTTCTCTAATGTTAGCCCCAGGACCTTGCATTCGAGCAGTTTCTTTCCCTTCAGTTTCTTTTTGGGTTGAGAGAGTCGATTTCCCTCTGTTTGGATCTCTCCAGAGTGTTCTATTCTGGCATTTGAGCTGTCTCTCTCAGAGAGGCTCCATATCCTGCTGACCTCTAGGTCAGCCATCTTTGAAACTCAAGGGTCACTTCTTGAGAGTTTGCCGACCAATGGGTGCTCAGCGCTGGGATCTTTGCTGTACAGGTGGGTTCTGGACTTGTGTGAGTGCCCCTGAGTGAAGTTCAGAGTCCAGCAGGGCCCAGGTGTATTTGGAGGTCACTGCAGTGTGGAAGGCCACCTCACAACAAAGACCAGTGCTGGACAACAGGGATCCCCAACAGCCTCCATTTACAACATTCTTACAACAAGCAATGTTAACGTCAGCCTAGCTGGCCCCTGAGTAGCCAAACTCGCCCTGTTCTCCTGTTTCCCTGCCTTGACTGGGTCTAGAATGCTGATATTGGAAAAGAGCAAGTTAGTAAGTTACCTTCCATGTAGAGCTTCCTGAGGGTAGAGGAGATAGGGAGCAGGAAAGAGGAAGAAAAGAAACAAAAAACATGCATCTGTCCCTTTAAAATCAGGAGGTGCTGAGCACCCTCTTTAATGGTGTTGTAAACAAAAGGACAGAAGACCCACCCAACCAAGTAGGGGTGTATGGGAACATAGAAACACAGGATGCAGCAGGGTCAAGGTACCAGCCATGGTACCAGTGCCTCCAACTCTCCCCAGAAAAAAGCTATTACCAAAGGCCTCACCTGCTAAGGACTTGAGGGTGGACACAGGCTGGGTTACTGGGCACCTGGCTTTAAAGGCTTCTTAACCGGCTATAGTAGGAGCAAAGCATCTTCATCTCAAGAGTTCACGGCCCTCCCATGGCACTGTCACAGGCTCCCGGGGACTCAGTTGCAGGGATGCCTGGGAGCTTCCCTTGGAGCAGAAGCCCCCTCAGCTCCCCAGGGCTTGTTCAGGAAGCCAGGGCCCAGTGGCACTCAGGGACCTGGACTTTGGGCACTCATTCTTCAGTGTCCCCAGTGGGCAAGGACAAGCTGAGCCAAGGCTAGGCCCAAGCCCAAGCCAGACAGCGAGGTACAGCCTCACACAGGGCCTGCTGGCAGGGAGGTGTCCCCAGGCACACCTGGGGCTTTGCCTCTCAGAAATCTCAAAGCCCAGTGCCCAGAATGTTCTAGAACTCAACAAGTCACTGAGTAAAAAGCTGTCACATGGGAGTCCATCTGGGGTGGGTGAAGGAAGGAGGGAGGGTCTGGGAGACAGGGGAGGGACCAGAGAGGGCTAGGCAGGGCAGAGAGGGAGGGGCTAGAGAGGCAGATGGGGTCCTCACAGCCTCGGGGATGTGAGGTCAGAAGGAAGGGCCTGGGTCCTGGTTTCTTCTGTGGATTGATTGTAGGGAAAGTTAAAGGCCTCAGGGAGGTTCTGGCATATAAGAGTTAAATACCTGCTAGAGAGAGTAGCTAAGAAAAAGAAAGCTGGTACCGCAGCCCGGCTCCCCCCACGCCTGGCTCACTTCAAGTTTCAGGGCCGCAATTCTCTCCTCCTCACCTCCAGTGAAGCACAAAAGGAAACGAAATGTGGAGGGGGCCGTGCAGCACCGCATTTAACACAGCGCGCAGGATGGCCTGGCACCGCTCCCCGGTGTGTGCAGGTGTGTTTCATTCTCCTCTCGCCGTGTGAACACACTGACGCGCTCAGGCATCCCTTCTGCTAGTTCGCCCTGAGCTCTGCTGTGAACTCTGCTGTAAATCTCACCAGACGGGCACCTGGACAGCACAGCGACTGCAGAAGCTCCTCCAGAGCGTACCCGTGGGCGACAGAAGGGACGGTGGCCAAGTCAGGGGCATCGGGGCCCAGAACCGCCCGTCAAGCTGCTCCAGCTCTCAAGGGGGAGACCCCTCCTCGCCACGTGATAAAAGGGCTGAGAACAAAGACCCCGGCTGCAGCTCTGGGCTCCCTACCTTAGCCGACAAGGTGGCCGGCTGTCTCATTTTCTCTCCATTTCACAGTAAAATGAGTTTGCTTCCTCATTCCTCTTCCCTTCCAATAAAGTGATTTTGTTTCTCCTTCTAAACTTATATCTGTAACTCTTGTCTTGATGCAGGTTTTTTGTTTTTGTTTTTGTTTTTCTCAGAACTACCCTCACGTGATGTAATAACATGAACAGAGACAAAGGGGAAATGAAAACTGCTTGCTGGGCTCCAGGCAGGAGATGGTGACTGAGTAGACGTGGAAAGAGTTGGGGTCCTGGACTCTTCTTCCACTGCGGCCCACGGCCAGGAGCCTGGAGCAGCCTGGTGACAGAACATTCCATGGTGCAGCTACATCCGGGGAACATCAGGATCCCAAGGGGTCTCAGGGGCTAAAATACCTCTTGGACCCTCCTCTTTTCCAGGAGCAGAGGATCCCAGCCCGCCTCCTTCTGGAACATTCCTTCTGGAGGCAGCTGCAGGCAGAGTCCCATCGCAAGAGACAGTGTCCCCTCTGAGCTCCCAGGAAGGCCTCTGATCAAATGCCACAAAGGAGGATGGTGACAAGGCTGCAGGGAAGCTCAAAACAGGTGACAGGGCCAGAGTGACAGACCCATCTTTCACAATCCCGATGCCTCTGGAGTTCGAGAGTAATCAGCAGAGCTGGGACCATTCATAGCCAGCTCTCACTGAGACAGTTCTGGGATAAAAACATCCCGAGCTCCAGGACAGGTGGCTGACAAAGAAGCTGGGCATCAGCTCAGAGAACCGAAGCAGGAGGAAGAGGCACCAGGATCTGCCTGGGAACACAGGCGAGGAAGCAGAAGAGAACTCCTGGGACCTGTGTCCCTGTTACCAGGGCAGTGACATTTAACAGCCCCGGGGGCAGCTGGGGTGAGAGGGAGCCCCTGGGCCAGGCAGGGGGAATGAAGACCTGTGGGAGCCCTTTGGAGGTCAGCAATATAGAGAGGAGGCAGCTCTGGGCCCACTGCCCCGAGGGCCAGTGAGCAACCCCCTGCTCCCAGAGGGACAGGGCTCGTCTTGTCATTTACCGCAAAGGTCACTGCTCCTTCAGCTGCATTGGGAAATCAAGACTGTTGACACATGGCTCCTTCTCAGTTCAGACCTGAAACATCTTTATTTTTATTCATTTTGCAATGGAAGTCCAGGGTCACATCCGGCTCCCCATGGGCAGACTTGTTTTGTTGAAATCATAAAAATGTGATCTCTTGGGAACGATGATCAATACTTCCTTTGGTTGTTATTCATTTATTCAGACTTCCATTTCTCCATGCACTGTTTTCTGAGCCCATCTTTTATTGACAGTGGGCGCAACAACTCTGTGACAAATGGCAGAGCCGAGAGCAGAGGGGCCTGTCCTTGACCTCAGAGGTGACCTTGCCTGGGGAGGACAAGCAACGAAGAAGTGGGTAAAACCCAAGGGTGACAAAGAGCTGAAGCTGCTCCACAGGAAATTAGTGAGAAAATAAAAGAATGCAGGGAAGAGAGGCCACTTTGGACAGGGCGGGGGTGGCCTCTGTGAAGAGGGCTTGTGAGACTGGACTGAGCACTGAGAAGGCTCCAAGAAGGCCGAGGCTGTCTGGAGAGAATCTCAGGGAGGGCAAAGGCCCAGAGGCAGAATTGGGCTGGATGAGTAGGAGGAAAGGGAGAGCCTGTTGGGGTCGGGGGGTGCGGTCAGTGTCTTCCTGTGACTAGATAACCGACCCTGACCTTCCCAGACTGACACCCATGGCCCAGGAAGTAAGTGGGGCCAAATCAGCAGGCCCTGGGCAGTGTGGAACCACACCTTTCCCTGGCCTTCATCCCGCCATCTGGACAGCAAAGGTCTCCACACGCGCTGACAGCATGGCCCTGCCACTGGGACTGCGGGGTTACTTTACAGCGCCCCTGGACAGGCTGAGCAGCTGACTGAAGTGATGCGACCCAGGACAGAGCTAAAGGGAATGAGTGGTGAGACCTGGGACAAACGCTGGCATTGCTCATTCAGTCACAGTCCAGGACACCCCGGGACGCAGCTTTACTTGCTAAAGCAGCTGCATCAAGTCGGCCGCCGGTGGTCAGCAGCCCGGGCTGCTTTAGCTGGAGCTGTTGCCCTGCCCAAGGCTGCTCCGGGGCCTCCACCTGCCCTTCCAGGTGGGGGATTGAAAGGGCAGCCAGGAGGAGACAGAGGAGCGAGGGCCCTGCAGGGCAGCTGCTCCCGGGAATTCCCCAGCAGTGACCCGGAAAGTAAAATACAGCTGGTGAGGGGACAGTCTCTGCCGGCCAAGAGGGTCACAGACTTCACCACACACCAAGACACCCTCATTGCACCTTAGCAAAGCAACCAGAAAAAGACATTTGTGCAGCCCTCAGGGACATCTGAAGGTTAGAGGTCATCAGGATGCAGCAGCTGTGCTGGAAAATGCCTGCATGAGTCTGGAATTTGTTTTAAAATAAGTAGGCAGAAATCCCGGTGAACTGAGCAATGCTCTATGGTGGTTCCTATGCTCCTGCTTGAGATTCATGTAAAAAAGGCTTAATTGTGTTTGGTTTACTTTGCAGGATTGCAATTTATTTGAAGAGACACAGGATAGTACACAGTGTAACCCAGGGACATTGTCCTGTCCCTTCAGCTCATCCCACCGTAACTGTTATGAACAGGGCATTTCTCCTGCCCCACTGCACTGGGCCTGTAAGGGTCACGGTTTCTTCTGTAGCTAGGGCCTCCCTGGGCCCTCTGCCTGAGTCTTCATGCAGAGAAGGGATTTTATGTACACTCCATCTGAAGCCACTAGCTGAAGTCGCTTGCTGATGTGATTTCACTGTGCAGGGCTGAGCATGGCCTGGGCCTGTCACCCAGGCCTCCAGCAAGGATTCAGGGGCATTTTTGAGAAAAAATAATGGCCCCTGAAGCTTATAAAGAGCTATGATTTAAGTCCTGGGCCGTACCCAGGCTGCTAGAAGATGGTGAGGAGCTAATATTACTCCAGTTCCTCTAAAGGAGGCCACCGAGGCTTTGCAGGCTATGGAGCCAGAGTTGGGGTGATTGGCACGGGCACCAAAAAGCACCTACTGTGGGTACTTGTGAGAGGGTATCAGAAGGTGGAGTTTTGGGAGGGTTCTGGTGAATCATTGATCACTTGGAGTGGCTCAGAGTCCGGGTTGGATATTTGCAGGTAGAATCCTGTAGCCCATTGGTATTCACCATGCAAAAGGAGCACTCTCTGGGAACATGTGTCTCATGCATCCATTAGGGGCTCTGGTGGCCACCTACTGCTGTAACAGTGTCCAGCCTCCTGGATGCTGAGCCCATGTGACACAGTTCTAGCCAATGAGATAAAAGTAGACTATGGTAGGGGATTCTGGGAAAGTGTGGTACCCTATATAAACCTGCTCCTCCTCCTTTCACTCGTCCTTTTATCTCTTGCCCCTTCTGGAGACAGATAAGACATTGAGGAGCAGCAGCAAGCCCAGGAGACCCCACCAATGGAGGCAGAAGCTCAGGGTGGCAGCAGAGACAGAAGGAGCCAGGTCTGTGTAGGACCATGTGGCCATAGCTCCTGATGTGGCACTCAATGTGCACCACCTACCCCAGACCCATTAAGCCAGAATCAGGCAAACTGCCATTTAGGCTATGGCACCTGGGTTTCTGTGGCTCATAACAGTGCTATCCTGCCTGGGAAAAAATCCTGCCATGCACAATCCAGGTACTCAATATGACTCACCTATGAAATGGCTCCTGCAGCAACTGGGATCATGAGAGCCATTAGTTCTAAGTTGTAGACAGAATGAAACCTTCACTGAAACCAGCTAATTCCTTCAAGGTTTTTAAACTGCATATAGCTGAGTCATCTTACAAGCCCCCTTGATTGCAGGGGTGGGGGATCTATTGCCTTCTCTAGCATGCTTCATCTCCCCTTAGATGAGACAAAACTACTGCCAATCAGTTGAGGGTTCTTTGGCTCAATTCAGATAGAAATCATAATTCTAAGATTTGACCGCCAGTAACCCTCAGCTCTTAGTGGCTCTCCTTCTGCTCCCTGGTAACCAAAGACAGTAGCTACTGACAGTGCTCTGAAATTCTTCTAGCAGCCAGAATGTTACGGCTTATATCTAGATTCCCCCCAAAACCTCATGTGCTCAGAGTTAGGGCTTTGGAGAGTGACTGGATTATGGGAATGATACTGGATAATGGGTGTGTGATACTAGATTAGTCTGCTAATTGGTCTGATTAGTCTGATCACTAGATAATGGACTTACTGAAGAGCGAAGACCCATCTGGGTGTGGGCAGCACCAATCAATAGGTTTGTAGCCTGAATAGAATAAAAAGAGAAGACAGTCTCAGTATTTCCTGCCTGCCACACCAGGGACTGTTTCTCCCCAGCAATGTCCCTTTGCCATGCCACTCTGTCTTGATGCCAGCCAATTATGGACTGAGCTAAAACAAACCTTTTGTCCTTTAACTTGTGGGTGTTGGATATTTGTCCCAGCATCAAAATAGTAGCCAAGACACAGAGCTGGTCATTTGTCACAGGTCTCCATTGCCCTCCACCATTCTCTGCCTGCTGCGGTTCTCCATTTACCAGCTTTGCAGTGCCTCTAGTGTTACGAATTCTCAGTGTAGCCAACTCAACCTGCTCTGCTCTCAGAAGTCATAGGTAGGCAAAATAAAACCATCCAAAAGGGGCTTTATTAGGACTTATCCTGCGGAGTTAGAGCAGTCTGCAGACTGATCCAATAAGGGTATAGGGAAAGCTTACACAGACGAGAAGCCAGGCTCACATGTGTGCACCCTGTCCTGCTGGCCAGCTGCAAGCTTTCTGCTTAGCTTCAGGAAGAGAAGGGCTCTTCATGGCCCGGACTGGGGATATGGAAGTGACCACAAAGAGGCAGAGTCATCTAGAAAGACAAAAGTCTGGAGTCACGAAGGGTGACCCATGACTGGGACTGCCACGGCCAAAGCAAAGTTTCTGAGCAGCCACAGTTGTCAAAGGAAGAAGAAACAAAAATTTAAAAACACTCGGGCAGAGTCAGGCCCTTCTCTGTTGTCTCAGAACCTTATCATCCTTTGGGAATTTCCTTTGCGAGCTCATCTTCCCCTCAATCCATGGGCATGCGGTGAGCTGAGCTGAACCCCAGGCCCTGGGCATCGGCACACAAAGTCAGCACACAGCAGTGGGCTCCATGAAGGGGCGACCTACACGGGCCCATCAGAGTGAGTGGCTCTTGGGAATTCTGCGGGAACAGTTTTTGTTCCTGGTTTTGAACCTGAAAGTGCAAGGCCACAGCCTCACAGTTGGGATGGGACCCTAAATGGAGCCCGCAGAGGAGCCACCAAGGGGGGACAGGCACAGCAAGTCAGCAGCACCCAGGGCAGACTTCCGAGTGCTCAGACACAGCTCTGCCTGAAGACCCAGTACTGGTGTTCCAGCCTTTGATACCCTCCCAGCTGAGCCACCTGTCATTTGTCACTGAGGGAATCTGCCAGTCATTTGGCGCTGAAACTTCAGTGGCCCCGTGCAACCTCCACCCCACCAGAAGCCAGAGGGCGCTTTCTCCTGAGCAGTTTTTCCATCCGGGTCATCCTCGCTGGGCCGCGCTCAGAGACACACAATGTTGGCCTTTGGTGGATTCAGGGAGCGGTCAGGGAGCCCTGGCTGCGGCTTAGCTCATTTCGGATCGGCAGAGCACATGTTGGTCTGTTTTGGTCCCTGCACGATACTGTTATACTGTTATACCATTATACCGTTATACTGTTACGCCGTTACGCAGAAATGAGACTTTCAACTTTCAGATTAAATAGCATCTCTGTTTCTAAGGTTTGGTTCCAAGAACAAACCAGCCACCAAGCTCCTGGCTAGAAAGTCAAAGCGTGTTGCTTCAGCTATTCTAAGGCTGATTTCTCCTTTCCTAGATCCAAGTCCCATGGTGAGGCTGGAGGCTCTGTCCCTCCTGGGTCCTCTCTCACCTCTGCTGATGCCACTCCACCTAGCCAAAGGCTCTGGCCTCCTGTGAGCTCCGTTTCTGAGGGAGGAAATCTCCAAGGAGCAGCGATCTCAGCATCTGTCTGCTAAACTAAGGCCAGGACCCTCCCCAAAGGGGTAAAATGTCTTGAGCCCCAAAAGCTAGTCCTTTCACGGAGGCCCTGGAGCAGAGTACCAAATGCTTCAAAACAGCGACTCTCGGGATCACCCTTACTAATCGTGAGTGTCAGAGCACAGTCGCAGCGAAGCCGGCAGACAGTCGTTCCTAACAGCTGCTCTGTGTTCTGGCCACAGAACAGACTACTTGCCCATTTCTGCGTTTGCTCTTCTCTGCTTCCTGGAGGCCTCTGTCCATTCCCAGGCCCGGGATCTACTTTCTAATCCCTGAAATTCAGTGACTTGCTAGCAAATGATCTGGGGAGGGCCATGTTCCTCTCCTCTTGATCATCTGTAGTTATTCTGAACTCTGCAACTTGGGTTGTCCCAAGATGATGTGTGTCCCCAAACTCCAGACCTAACCCGCTCCCTGCTGATACTGTACTCTACCTCATTACTTTGCTGGATATTGATTTTGGCTTTTGCTATTTTCTGAAATTATCTTTGTTCTGGTTTTTTCTACCTCCTTTATTCCCTGTCTCTCACCTCAGAGTGTGCTGTCGTGGTTACTTTTCCCTTGCTGTTGACACAAAAATACCTGAGACCCAAAGTGAAGCAAGGAAAGGTTTATTTAGCTTCCAGTTTTTGGAGGTTTCAGTCCATACTCGGCTGGCTCCAAGGCATGGTGGCATGGCTGAGGGGCAACTACTCATGGTGGCCACAGACAGCAAGAGGAAAAAAGGGGGAGAGGGAAGCACACCTACTTACCTCCTTTATATTGTATGCTGGCTCCCCATCCCTGGACAGGTGCAGCACTCACACCCCCAATCCCAGCGATGGACAAAAAACCAATCACGAATGCTAGACTCAGCCACCTCCATGACTGCATGAGACTTGGGGGACCACCCAGACACAAACCATAACATGTGCACTCCCTGAGCTCTTGAGTTTCCTGGAGCCCCAAGCCATGGTCAGTGCTGAGAAGGAGTTCAATTAATGGGGAGAGAAGAGATGAACCAGGAGGACTGGGTGGATAAGTGAGTGGACGTTTTGGTCAGAGCTCTGTGTATCATCGCTTGCTTCCTTCTTGCCCAGCATCCCTCTCCAGCCTGATATTTTGCTAGACTCAAACCTCTGCCTGGCCAGTAGTGTTCATGGGGAAATGGTTTGTATTTGTGCTGTCCACTATGGTAGCCAGTAACCATACAGGACTACTGAGCATAGGATACATGGCTAGTATAACTGAAGAACTGGCACTTAAGCTTGATTTTAATGAATCTGTGGCTACTGGGGAAGAGTACAGGCCTCCATTCTCAATGTCATTCCTGGCCTAGTCTCTGATCATCCTCTTGTCTGCCTGTCCTTGGCCAGGCCTGGTCCCCTACTCTAGTCTGTTGTCAGCCTGGAAGTTTATAATCTCCCACAAGGGGAGGTAGCTCCTTCACCTTTGGATCAGGGCAGCTCCAGGTGCTCGTGGGAATTGGACCAGGTCTCAATTTGCCTAATGCATCTGGGGCTGGCCCAGTGTGGTTTTCAGTCAAAGATGTCCCAAGAATATAAAAAATATAAAGTTTCTCCTCACGGGCTCAGCTTCCCCACAAAAGACCCTCAAAGCTGCAAAAATAGCTGAGACTAGAAGGGACCTGGGTGTGAGGAGACAGCTGAGAAGGAAAGTTTGGGGTGAGGCTGTGCCTGAGCATAGAGCCCAACCTCATGGGCCTGGCAAGAGCAGGTGTGGATGTTCCAGGGTGGCATCTGGGGCAGAGAGTGACAGATGGATGGGGGGGTCTTCATCCAGCAACCAGAGGAGAGACGGACCTTGCCAGCAGACCCACTGGTGATCAGGAAAACGCTGTCCTACATCAGATACAGTTTGCTTTGCACAGGCAGGCTGAGCACTACCACGTGGGGAGCAGCTGCCAGCCAGACAAGGCAGGCCCTGCAGCCCCACTGGGGAGGCTCCTCCCCTTCCCACAGCTCCCAGGACCCCTGCAGAAGCACCAGCACTGGCCTGGCAGCAGCCTCAAACTCTGACCCCCAGCCTTGCTCTGGACCAGCTCTAGGCAACAACTGGCACTTCAGAAAGGAAGTTAAGGTGTCCTGGGGACTCAACACGCATCACACGAGCAGTGGCAAACCACACCAGCAGGTCCCTGTCCTGTGAGGCCTGCCAGCCCCTTACTGGCATCTCCCCGCTGGAGGGGAGAACTTGTCTCTGCTGGCTCCCCCACCTTCTTGGAGCTCTTTCCATCTCCGCAAATTCCCCCACTACACGGTGGTGCGGTGGACAGACAGCCAGCGCCATGAGCTCCCGTCCTAGAACATGCATGGGGGGCGGAGCTCTGCAGGATCTTCTCACCCCAAAGTCATTTCTGCAAACCGCTCACAAGCTGGCTTGTCACTTGGTGGGAGAAAGGCTGTCACATGCTAGGGGCCCCTGCAGCCCAGCTCATTTATGTCAATATCAAAGGCCCACAGAAAGAGAGGAAGAAAGGAGTGTTTACCACAACCTCCATGTTCTGGGCTTTCCTGGCATTAAATTAAGCTACATGGAGTTGATTTTATGGGTTATAATAATGGCTAATATAATTATGAATAACTACGTGGTGCCCTAATACTGTGTCCCAGCCCCCCAGACCTCTTCCCTCCCAACTCCCATCCCACAGATAGATATTCACAGAACCTACTGGCCTGCCGTGCCCAGCCCACATGTGCTGGGGCTGGAAACGGGGGTGTGACAGGACTGGGTGGCCCCTGTCCTCACAACGTTTGCAGGGGGGTGGAAGGAGAGAATGGGCATCCCTGATACTGTAAATATCAGCTTTCCCTGGGCAAAATTCCCCATGGCCAAAGCCCCAAAGATGCCAGGCAGCTGTGGACAAGTGGATGAATTCTTGGCATCATTGTTGTGCATGTTACTTTTATCATTTATTTTTAAAAATACTGAAAGCAGCGCGTGCTCTGAATAAATGTGTACAGCGCTCTGAGAGCTCATGACGTGGTTCTGTCCACTCTCTGGGACTCCAGTCTCTGCACCCCATCATTGCGCCAGAGATCACCGTGAAGAGGGGGCATCTGAGAGGGCCTGGGATGGCAGCAAAACCCCCTGTCCTTCCCAAAACATTTACTAAGCAGCTGTTTATGAAATGATTACACCAAGTTGTGTGCGATGGCAAAACAAGTGGGAAATATATACTTCTTCCAAGGGTCCAAGCATCACAACACTGTGGAAGGATCATAAGCTCAAGCCAGAGGGTTTCAAACCCTCCTTCCAGCCACTCAGTCCTCCTAACATCCTGGCCAGTGTCACTCACCTCTTGGTTACTCCTCATCATAGTCAGCTCACTTCTTACCCAGGTGGTGCTGTCTCTCATTAAAGTTTCTTAGAAGTTCTTTCTCAAGGGAATGAAGTGCAGTGGTAAAATTCTTGCCCAGCATGTATGAGGCCTTCCATTCCCAGCACTAGGAAAAACAAAAAGCCCTTCCTCATGTTGAAAGGACGGCCAGATCTTTATACCAGACAAGCCCTCAGGGCACGGGTAGAAGTTTTAGCCCTAACTATGGTTCCCAGGCCCTCCCCCAGATACCCTTGCTGTACGAAGGGACACCCAGGGCGCCTGGAGCCTCCTCCAATGGGCTACCCTTGAGCCCATTTCCCCCATATTCCACCACCTTTGGGGCATCGAGAACTGCACCTCTGGCTGTCACAGATCCTTGAGCTGTGGCCCTGCCTCTCATGGTCACAGGTGACCCCATCCTGTTCCTAGAAGGCAAGAGTAGCCCTGCCTGCTGCAGGGTCCTGGGTGCCCCTGGGCAGCTGTTCACATGGACACCCGTCAGCCAGGAGCCAGGCTGAGAGCACCAAAGCCCTGAGCTCCCTCTGCAGCCCCTGCTTCAGGTCACTGTCCACTCACCACAGCCCGCCTGGCCCCGTGCAGGTTGGTAGATGGTTCTCTGCAGCTCTGTTGTATCCCCTATGAACCATGTGGTATGCGCCACTCCTTACAAATGCACCCCGGTCCTGTGGGACACCACCCTGGTGCCCAGGCCAGGTAAGAGGGCCTTCACCCTTAGTGACTGATCTGCTTGCCTGAACCCTGGAGGCTGGGGTAAGGGAGCAGCAGGTCAGAATGAGAATCCTTTCCCGAGTTTCTCTCCAGGATCGGCAGCCACAGACAAGCCTAGGGAAGAAGCAAGGAGAGACTCCCCACTCCCACCCCTCAACAAGACCTGTGGGCTGGTCCTTCCCCTGGAACAGGGTCTGCGGGTGGCTCAGAGGATGGGTTAGGAAAACTAACAGGGTGGGGCGGACAGGGGAGTTTTCCTGGGAGCAGGGAGAGAAGAGCCCCAGGTCCTGATGGACGAGGGAGATACAAAGAGACCACGCCTAAACCCCTGAAGTGTGTCCTCCCCGCCTGTCTTAGTCACTTGTCTCCCTGGGACACAATATCCAACATCAGCAATTTAAAGGAGGAAAGGTTTATTTTGGCTCACAGCAGGGATTTCCATCCATAGTCAGTTGGCTCCGAGGCAGGGCGGCATGGCAGAGGGCATGGCAGAGGAAAAACTGCTCCTGGCAAGATGAGCAGTGGGAAGCAGAAAGATTCAGGGAGGAGCCAGGTCACCCCCACAGTAACCTGCCTCTGCAGACCAGGCCCTAACTCCTAGCTGGAAGTCAGCTATAATGCCCTTGTAATCCAATCACCTTCCAAAGGTCCAGCCAATGATCACATGAGGCTTTGGGAGGGCATCTAGATAGAAACCATAGCACTGCCTGCCACACCGCCCTCTCCTTCGCCCTCCCTCTACCAGAATCTAAGGGCAGGCTGTGCACATTAGACAGCCTCACTTAAGCCATCTTCCCTGGTGTGTTAGAGTAAGCCCCGGTCCTTTCTTCCTGCTCCCCAAATGAATCTTTCCTAGACTAGAAAAATAATATTAACGTAGAATACAGGAACTATATATACAAATGAAAGGGTGCGGGTAGGGAGGCTTCTGTCTGTGCCAGTTAAAATATTGTTTTGCAATGGTCAGTGTCCATTGTCAACCTGATTGGATTGAGAGATGCCCGAGAGCTCCGTAAAGCACATCTCGAAGTGTATCTGGGTATGTCCCTGGGGTGTTTCCCAAAACAGTTGTCATGTGGGCCAGCAGGCTGAGCAGGAAGACCCGTTCCGAGTGCAGGCGACATGTCCACTGGCTTGCAGCCTGGGTGGAACAAAAGCTGAGGGGGGAGGAAGGCAGCCAGTGCTTGCAAGCACCATTCTGCTTGAGCGAACAGGTCTTTTGCTGCTGCCATCACCTGTGGACATCAGACTCTGGCTTCCTCAGCCTTTTGACCTGGACTCATCACACCAGTGACCCTCTAGGCCTTTAGCCTCTTTGGGCTACATTCTTGTTCTATGGCTTTCAGCTTCTTGAACTGAACTACTACTTGATTCTCTGGCTCTCTGGTGTACAGGCTACCAAAGTAGACTGTCCTGACTTTGATCCTGTAAGCCAATCTAATACATCCCCATGCACAACTATATTCTATTGATTCTATTCCCCTAGAGAACACTGACCAATATATGACCCAACTGCAGTTCCTTTCTCTCTGGTGGAATAAGCCCAGGCAGCTGGATGGCAGCTCCTTGGCACCACGTCCAGATTCCTTCTACTCTCCATTCACCAGCCTTTTAGGTTGCTGTCATTGTCAGGGGCCATCGTGACTCGACACCATTTTTGCATAGAGCCAGTGGGACATGGGACAAAGGGAGAAGCAGAAGAGTAGTCTCTCCTCCCTTGAAGGGCTTCACCTGGGCATCGTGTACCTCATTTCTCTTCCACTCCATTGGAAAGAAAGGAGTCACATGACCACACCAAGCTGCAAGGGAGGCTTGACAAAGTCGGCTCCATTCTGGGTGACTTAGCGTGTGTTAAAAGTTTCAAGGGTGAGCTTGGGAAGAAAGGGGGAGTGGATAATGGGGAGCAAGTGGCAGCCTGGAGAGCAGAAGCTCCTGGTTTATGGAAGTCGCTCCTGTAGGAGCCAGGGCCCTGCCATAGTAAAGGGAATAACTGAGCAAAAACTTCTCTGGAGAGGTAAATCTTTTCCACTGAGCTCCAGCTGGACTCCATTCCCACAGAGAATGTCATCTAGAACATTCTCTTTGCATCATGTTGCATGTGTGGTAAAATTGTTATTGGACACATCTTTCTTCCCTGCTAAGTCAGAGGATTTCTCTCAGAGAAATGACACCATTTACCAGGTGAACCTTGGCACACATTTGACAGCTTTCCAAAGAGATTGAGGCCTCTACAGGTGAACACAACACGAAGATGTTTTCCATCTGCCTTCCACTCACCCCTAGAGCCTGCACATCTGGAAGCATTGCCAAGTCTTCAGGCATCTTTCTGGACCAGGGAGGACCTCTACTCTGAGCAGGAGGGCCTTGCTGTCACACAGGAGGGAGATGAGTCCCTGAGGACCCAGCTGAAACCCGGGTCTGGGTTCCTGCCTCATCAGGCCTCCACCATCTGGTTAGGAAATCTCCAAACGTAGATCAGGAAGTGTGACAGTCACAGGAAAATGCCTGCTGACAAATCTCCTAACCCCAAGAGCAACCTGTGCTACGTTCCCTCCACAAGAGGAGGCAACGCTGACATTGACAAGGAGGCTTCCCACCTTTGTTCCTTTCCTGCTGGCTCTGCCCACGCGAAGCTGGCTGTTTGCCTGAGTCTCCTTCCCTCTTTTGGTTGTTATACTTCCCAAATAAGCTGTAAAGGCAAAACATGCACATAATGCATAATTGCATCACTTGGAGTTGTTTAACTTCATCCTGGCAGTTTCTCAAGTGTTCTTGCAATTAAAGAACACCATTGTACAGGAAACCACGTGTAGGGAAAAGTGATATGACTACCGCTTACAGGAATGGAGGGCATTTGTAACTCAGAGGCTCACGTGAGTGTGTGTGTGTGTGTGTGTGTGTGTCCCCACAGCCTTCTGTGTATTAGCTCGGTCTTCTATTTTCTGCATTATGATGCTTTGGCATTTTGAGGCCTTGCTGATCCCAGAGGGCCTAAACCGTCCCCAGGTTGGCTAATTCCTAGGCCCAGGAATTAACCAGGTTGCAAACCAAACCAACCCAGCCCAGAGCCCACCCTCCAGCCACACCCCTTCTTGAGCCCTCACACTGCAGGCCACTGCCTACCTGAGCTAGTTACCCAGGACCAGAAACAACGAGGGGCAGCCAGCCACCCCTAAGCCTTTGTGCTCTGCTTTACCTGTTCCTTCCTCACGCCACGGTAGTCTCTTGCCCACATTCGCCCTCCTCCTTCTGCCTCCTCCCGGCCCAGTGCCCACTGCATGGTCACTGCGTGAATCTGGAGCATGATAAACTTCTCCCTTTGTGGCAGCCATTCCTGTGTCTGTGTGTCTTACCAGACCAGAGGAAATCACATCTCAGTACCCGATGCAAACCATAAGCCTGAGTGTTCTGTGGGTGCCCACACTAACAACCACACACTCATGCCCTGGACCCTTGTGTGCATTCAGATGTGCGACTTTGCATCACAAAAATACCCCATGATGTCAGAGGCGCCCTGAATCACAATGACAGCTCCCCTGGTATCCAAGAGACCTGAGCAGGCTGCAAAGTCACCGGCCCCCCTGTGAGAACCCTCGCCGCATTTCAGCATCCAGCAGGAGGGACTAAATTGCATCAGAATGACCCACATTATAAGGCGGCTAATGACCCAGTTAACCCCCAGCTAGTTCCCTGCTTCTCGTGTCCTGGGAACGGGTGGTGTTTACTCCGCTGGGGACAAACCGTTATGAATGTGCCAGTGGCCGCCTGGGCCAGTGTTTTCATAGGAGTGGGCTGAGGGGCCAGGGCCTCTGCCGTGGCTGCCGAATATGAATGAGGTCTTTTCTTTTCCTTCTCTTCTCTGCCTCAATTTGCATGACTAAGCTTTCATGTCTTTTTAAAAAATGTGTTTGTTTGTTTCTTGATTGTTGCTCTGTCCCCCATGGAGGGACAAATTACTTGCTCACCAAGTCAATCTGGCAGAAGCCCAAGACTGCTCCTCGGGCAAGTCAGAGCCAGAGAGCCACACTGCCCTTGGAGGGGACAGTTTCAGGAGTGTTTGCGTGGCCGGGAAGGTGGGGATACATTATTACACTGAGCCCCTTAGGGAGAATGTCGATCCTAACAGAGGGGAGCCCAGACACAAGGGCAGAAAAGGTCCCTGGGTTGTCAGTTCAACTCCAGCCAACGAAGACTGGTGACTGTCCAGGTGAGTAAGAATGCGGGTTCCCTGCAGAAAGAGGCAGTGTCGCTGCCTTCTTAGTCTTGTTCTTGGTTTTATCAGGGCCAACACCTAGATTTTATAACAAATATCTTACAACTTCCCCTTTATTTGATTAAAATAAAAATCGTGGATAATATAACCTACTCACGTGCATACTTTTCAGCAGTGTAAATAGCTCAACTATAATACTAAAGGGAAAAGAACTGTCTTTCTAATAAAACATATCCCAGCATGTAACTGCTCTGGTGCTGTTACAGGCTGAGTTAGTTAGAAACATTATAGGGGTCAGGGCTGGACCCTCAAAGGAGCCAGAGCAGGAGCCCAGATACCCTGCAGCCTTGGAAGAGACAATCACCTCCTGCTGTGGGCCAGGTCTCCAGACAAAAGACAAAGCAAATACAACCACATTCTAAGGATCCACAGTACAGATAGTTCTCTATCACCCTGAGGAGTCAGGAGTCAGCATCCCACCCCCTACAGGAAGGGTCACTGCTGGTAAGCATGCCTGCTTACTATGTGACTGGCTCCCCCATTTGTTCCTGACTTAATCAATTTTACCTGAGCAATTAATCTTATTGGTTAACCACAGTTCTGTCCCACCTTACGCCCATCTTGTGAGTTCCCAGGTTTTTCCCACCTTGGACCCGTCTCACCTTGCTGTTTTACTCTATAAAAGTGCCTAGAAAAGACAGGGTCTTTGGCAACCCACTCGGGACTCCTTCTGTCTCTCTCTCAGACAGAAATTTTCTTTCTGTCAATAAATATATTCCGCTCTTAACCTCCATTGTTCCTAAAATACATTCTTCGCTTTTAAAGAACACGAACTTGTACTGGACATGTAGCAGCCTGGGAGTGTCCTTCCCCTGTATCAGTGGTGAAACGCACAGGCACAACAAAACGATCGGACGTGGAATCTCAGGCAATGAGTGCCGACCACCAGCAGCCGTAAAGTGCTGGGCAGCTCCGATGCCCTGTGAGGCTGTGCTGGCCACAGTGCATTTTCACACGGAAAAATGAATCCAGAGAGAGAAGACACTCACCCCAGGTCACCTGATCAGATTTCATGGGACTGGTGCTTCAGTGAATCTGTGGGGTTCTGATTCCAGTGCACTTTCCTGTCTTTTTTGTCACATCCTGGGCTGCTGCTGCTGCCCCATGAAACTTGCAGGGCCCAGCACAAGACCAGCCTGTCCATCCTGAACTTGAACCTGAAGAGGAGGTTCCCCTCCAGCACCCATCCACAAGTGCCCTCCTGGGAGGGCAGGGGTTGCCCCTGGTGTCCTGCCTGGATCCCATCACGGAGCTGTGCCACCATCCCCCACCGCTCTGGCCTGCAGCAGTCAGCCTGAGGCCAAATAGAACCTGCCTTGCCCAGAAGACGATAGCCCCACCTGCACTCTAGGACACCCTGCAGCCAGTGACTGGTGGCACAGAGACAGAGGCAACCCCTTGCCTCAGACTGGAACTGACTCGGACTGCATCTGCCCCTGAAAATCCTGCCAAAGTGCCTGCCTTCCCTGTGCCCCATTCTGGGCCCTCATTCGCTTCTTCCTGCTGCTGTGTTACACAGCCTCGTTCCCCTCCTTATTCTGTGTTTTCATCCCTCTCTCCCTCTGCCCTATTCTATGCCCTCATTCCCTTCTCGTCACAACAGCTTCTCCACAAATCACATGCGCAGAGATCGGCATGGGCTCTGTTTCTAAGGAACCTGACCTGGTACAGGGTCCACAAGAGCCCGCTTGTGAGACCACTGCAATCATCAGCTGAGAGACGATGGGGGCTTGGACCAAACTGTACCAGGGGAGGCAGAGAGAAGACACTGGTGATTTTCTAGCATCACTACTGCCGTTCCACTGGGCCAATACCCTGAGCCAGATCAGCAAACAACCTTCTACCCAAAGAACTGAACCCTGCCTCGGAAGGGACCTCACTCCCAAACCTGTCCTTTCTATGGTCAGAACCATAGCCAACATATAAACTTCGTTTTTGTACATCTTAGTTACTCTTTTATCACAACACAATACATTTTACTATAACATTTCACTTGTTTAAATCACTGTGGTTTCTCTCTCCTGGTTGGGCTCACACTGCCACAGTCTGAGTTGGCAGAACCTAGCAAGAAGCCAACTGATAGAAAGGAAAAGTACTTGGCAGAATTACATCTCCAGCACCATGGAATAGAGTGTAGACGCTGGGTTTGGTACTGAGAAACAGTAACTTAAAAACCAGCACAGAACTACTCCCAGCTTTAACGTCCTATTGTTTATAATCTTTCCAGCTCTTCCACTAGCACGTGGAAAGATTACTTGCTTAGAGCTCTAAGAACATAGATTTCAGTCTTGTGTCTGTAACTAACCCTCTGCCCAGCCTTAAGAAAATTGCTTCCCACCCCTGGTCCCCATTGGCTCATCTGTCAGAATATGTCTTTCGGCTCCAAGCCCTGTACAATCCTTTGCACTGAGAAATGGCTGTCACTGAGCGAGAGAGACATGCATAGCAGAATGTCGCACACTCTAACACGCCTAACGAAGGTGATGAGGCTCTTCTTGTGATGACAATCTATGTTCATTTGGTCAAGGCTGACACCTCCCTTTTTTCTCCACCCCACCCCCAATCCATCAGCACTTCTGACAACCCTACCTGCAAAATAGATCCTGAACCTACTCATGTCTCTCTTCCCTGCCACTCCTGCTTTTACTCCAGCCACCAGCACCTCGAGGTTAGAAATGTGGCTTGTCCTGAGTACTAACTCTCCTCCTGGTTGGTGTTAAGCAGAGGGTGTCTGTGCAGCCAGCACCCCCATAAAAACTTGGGCACTGAGTCTCCAATAACCTTCCTGGCAGATCACAGTCCAAAATGTTGAGTCTCTTTGCCCCCTGGAACCCCAAGGCTCATGATCTATGGTCTAGAAATACCAATCAATTCATGTCACTCCCTTGCTTAATCTCCCTGGTGATTTCTCATTGTCTTTAAATACAATTCAGATTCCTTACTGTGACCCACAAGGCCCTGCGAGATCAGAGGTCCTTTCATGTTCCTTTAACATGAAAGACCTTTCTTGCCTGGGGCTGTCACACTCCCTGCCTCTTCACCCAGGGCTGCTCCTCATTACAAAGGCCACCTCCTCAGAGGCCTCCCTGACCACCCTGCATAAATCAGCCTTTCAGGGCCACCACTAGAATATTACAGCATCCTTTGTAGACCTCCTTCATCCGAAAATATTGTACTTCTTCATTTGCTTATTATCTCTTGTCTCCATCCAGAATGGAAGCTCCATGAGGACAGGGATCTTATATATCTTGTCAATACCTAATCCCCAGTATCTGTCATAGTGTCTGGTACAGTAAGTCCTTAGCAGATATTTGATGAATGACTAAGTAGAAAGAAGTGAGTGTGATCAGCTGTGGACAGCCTGTCTTGTTTGCCTGTTTGAACTGCCTGCAGGGTCTCAGCTCAGTCCTGAGCACCTGCACTCTCTCTAAGCCCCGTCTGCCTCACTGGTGCCTGGTAGGCCGCTCCATGCACCTGCAACCTGGATGAGTCAGGGCCACTAGTTTCCAATGATAGAACTCACTCCTGTAAATATGAACACAAGTAGGCAGCTAGGCAGCTTCCCAGAAGGGCTGGAATCAGACTTAAAGGTTATGCAACCAGGAACTCAGCCCACAGCCCAGCCACAGAGTCATCACTTGTTCAAATGACTGAAACTCTAAAGCCTCTGGGCTAAGACACTGTCGCTCCCACTGCCCAAAGCACCAACATAGGACACTGAAGCCCAACACAGATCCCTTGTCAAATGCACTTCTGAGACCGTGTGGTTCCTCCTCCTAACAGAGCAGCCCCAGAACTGATTTCATGAGGTTCCTGTTTCGTGCAGTTACAAGATTCCAGCTGAAAACTTGTGCATACAGTGCATATCGTGAGGGTAACCAAAGTCACCTGACCTGACCCAGCCGTGAAGGAGTCTGGGTAACTGGGTGGTTGGAGTCTACACTCGGGCCATTTCTAAAGTGTGACATTGGCTGAACACAGAAAAGCGGTGAGAGTTTCTTACACAGCTAAAAAGAAGGACAAATCGTCCCTAACCTCTTTAGGCAGTGACCATGGAAGAGCTAGTTTCCCTCCAAGCTGCCAGCTCATAGCACAGCAGAAGGCTGCCATCCATCATCCCCCAGTTGTCTCTCGCCTCTGCGGTGACAGCACCATCCCCACATCCCCAGAGGCCTCTGTCTTCTTAGCCTTTTTCTTCTTTAAGCAATGATGAGATGCTTGAATGATTGTCAAAGTGGCTCCTATCATTACTTATGCTCTCTCTGCAGAGTCAAACTCAAGATCAACATGGCTGTGCCCGAAAGAATTCTTTATGCTGGACATCAGGGGTCAACATCACCTTGGAGATCACAGAGGCTTCCCAGCTCACACAGGCAAAGACAAGTCTGCCCAGTGGCTGCAGGTCAGAGAGACATATGGACAGAGCCCGAGTCCTAGAGGCCAGATAGGTCCCTCCACTGTCCATGCTAAGCAACATGAAACTAGACTACACTGCAGCACAGGAAAAAGACACAGTTCCTATGGTCACGGACAGTTCATTCGAGGTATAGGCTAAAGAGGAAAAATACTAATCAGACACTTAAAAAATGTAATATGGAGACCAAGAGCAACATGCCTCTTTCATGTTAATAAAATCACCTCATCCTCCTGCTCAGAATCCTTCCCTGACTCCTTCCTGCCACACACAGCAAGTGCAGCCTCCTGCAAGCTCCACGCTCCGTGGCCCCTGGCTGCCTCTCTGAGTGGTCTCCTGGGTCCAGACACACGGGCTTTTCCTGTTTCTTCTAAAATGCTTTGCTATTTGGGGCCTCTGCTATGCACTGTGAACCTCAAGCCCAGCGGACACTGTGCATTTAGGAGCTCTTGTCCATGCTGCCAGCAGGGTGATGGGTGTGATTGATGTGTGACAGGACCGAGCAGACTTCATGGAGGAGGTGAGATGGGTACTGAGGTGTAACATGCGACCTCCTTTCTCCCTGAGGGTGGAGCACGTTAGGCCTTGCCTGACACACTGAGGCTGCAGGCAGAGAGATGGGCTGAGTCCTAGAGGCCAGAGAGGGCCCCAACTGTCCTGCATGGATTCCCTGGGCTCCTCGTGTTATGAAACAGATCCTATTTCCAGACCACACATTCCTTGCCTGAGAAGTGGAAGAACCAGCGGCTCCATGTCCTATGAGGGGGCTCTTCCAACCCTAAAGACCCCACGCTTCTGTCCAAAGTTTACAGCCCAAGAAGGGCAGCCCAGGCGCAGGGCTGTCTGAGTTTCTTGCTCAGCAGTATCACTCCAGTACCCCAAGCAAGCCTGCCACATCCTCAGAAAGGAGCGGAAGAACAGTGAAATGGTGGCACCCATGGTACCATGGCAGTGAGACCCAAGGAGATACCCAGGCCCAATGCCCTGAGCCAGCATGTCTCAGTGCCATCCTCCATGAAGGTCTGCAGAGATCCAACCCCAATCCAGCGAGGAAGGGAATCGTGGAGGGCAATGCAGCTGGTGCCTCCCTGAACAAGGTGAGCTTTGCTCTGGTGCCTTTGGGGCAGTGCAGCCCACATACCCCACCCCAAGGCCAGTCCTTGCCAGGCAGGCACCTGACTGCAGGACCCAGATTCCTCCTGGAGGCTTCTCTGGGCCTAGGGCAGTGCTAGGAGCCAACACCCCTGTCACAGCCCTCTGCCAGCCACAGCCATGAACTACAGGACAGCTGGACACCCCACGGGCTCCCCATGGGGCTTCCCAGAATCACCTCCCAGAGAGGCTCCTCCTGCTCTGATCCTCATCTGTGCCTGACACTGAGAACCCAGCCCAGAGCCATGGGAGCCAAGTGGGATAGCAGAATAGCACAGGGGCCGCTAGAACTTTCCCAGGGAAAGACCAGGAAGGAAATTCTTTGAGCTGTGGGGGCTACGTTGTCCTGCTGCAGTCACCCCACTGAGCCCTCTTAGCCAGACTGAATGAGAAAGCACTGGTGTTCCATTAGAACTCTATTTACAAAAGCAGGCAGCAGGTTGGGTTGGACCCCAGCTGGGGCAGCCAGTGTCAGACAAACAGCTGCACCATGCAGTACCGTAGGAGTCCCCACAGTGGAGGCCACACGTGCGTGAGGAGAGTCACTCAATGAAGCAGCAGAGAGGACTTTCAAGAAGAAAGATCTGCAAGACCTCCAGGGCAGAAACACACTCTGATGCTGGAGAACAAAAGCTACTGGAGTGGCTGAGCACGGAGTGGGGACCAGCCAGGGGTGGGGGTGGCTAATTGCTATCCAGCCTGCTGTGCTCCTGCCACTCACTCAACCCCCCGCCCCGACCGCCTCCCTGGGTTAGTGGGACTCTTGTTACCATTTTCCAGGGTAGGAAATTAAGGCACAGGGAGCTCCTCCCCTCTGCTCACCACAGCAGCCGTGCGTGCAAGAGACACTGGAGAACACGGGCAGCAATGACAGCTCTCACCTGGGGCTAGGCCCCCTCCTAGGAACCTCACACAGACTGAGTCGTCTAATCTCCACGTGAGCCCTGTGAAGTGGGGCGGGGAGCGGGGAAATGACTGTCACCATGCGACAGAGGAAGACATAGAGACAGCGCGACCGTTGAGTCACTAGTCTGAGGATATGGGTTAGTGAGTGGCTGAACTGGGGTTAATCTTGAGTCATCTGAGCCCAGAACCACTTTATACACACGTACACACTCACGCATGCACTGAGACACACATATACACACACATAGCATCCATGCACACAAACATACATGCCCTAGCGCACACACCCACCAACTCTAGAGAAGCAGCAAGTAAACAGCACTTAATAGAGGGCGTTACCCCACGGGAGACTGTGAGAACTGTCCGCGAGGCTGCCTTCCACGAACTACCACAAGTGTCAGAGGTACAGCCACCTGGTACAAATGTAAGAAGATGGAAGAAGAGATGGGGTGGCGTGGAATCCTGGCTTCTATCATCCCAGCTCGAGATGATCTGCTTATTCAGAATGATACAGGGCTTTGCAAAACCTGTGTGGACTGACTGGGACAGGCTGTGTCATCAACAGTCTGCCGTGCACCTCCAGCGTCCATTTCTTACAGCTCCGTGATGAATTGCAAACCGCCGCCTCCTTCTGGGCTTCAGTTTCTTATCTGTGAAGTGGGTTAGCAGCACGGCCTTCTGCAGAGCCATGCAGGGCTCACAGTGAGTGCCCAATAAGCGCCTGCTGCCAGAACGAGTACCTGGTACCGATGCAGCTCCCCCCCGACACCCAGCACAGCCAGACCCTGCGAGCCCTCCAGCCCCAGCACCAGGGCTGTTACCGTTGCTCTGGTGCCTCATTGTTCCAGGCACTCTTGAATGAAATGTCACCTCTCAACCAGGAACCAGCCTGGCCTTTGTTGCACCGTGTAGGCTGATACAATCAAGGCACCGCAATTATTTGCTTTGCTTTGCCGGACCCCTTTCTGTGCAGATCAACAAAAGGCTGACAATAGCACCTGGGTTTGTGCTTTGGTAATTTTAAGAATTACAGGAAATTGAGTGGCTTAGAGACCTGGGTTAATAGCCGGGCTGTTGGTCTGGACAGGCCAAGCAGAAGGCAGAGACTGGGGGTCAGGAAGAGAAGGCTGGGAGAGGGCAGCATGAGTCCAAGGGCTGCCACAGTCAATGGAAATTAGTCATCATCAGTGCTTTGTTTGTACCAGAAAGTTCCAGCTAGAGAAGGGGGAGGGCTCCCAGCACTGAGAATAAAATGCCCAGCACTGCCCATCCTGTCCCCAGATAGAAACCCAGGTCCCCACCAGGGCCCACAGGGCTCTGAGCCACTAGCCCTGCCCACCTCCTCACCTGAGTCCACGCTGCCCCTCACCATACTCAGCACCCTCAAAAGATACCCTGGGGTTGGACTGATTGCCTCAAAAAGGGTTGAATCAGATGGGATTGAATCCTAATGCATTGGGCTGGGCTGGGCTGGGCTGGGCTGGGCTGGGCTGGGCTGGGCTGGGTTGCATTGTACCGCTCTGGGCTATGAAAAGCTGAGTCATCATTTAGGGAGAATGGTCACCTTCTGGGCATCACAGCAAGCCACACACCCATTCCTTTGTAGCAGCTCTGTGGTCCCTAGACTTTAAACTGTTCCCTTCCCCATGCCGCTGTTCCTCTGCGTCTCACTGGCAGTGACTTCCTATTCATTCCTCTATTTCTGTGGCTTCTCCTGTGCAGTATTCCCTGGTTTCTCAGGAGCTGTCCTGCTCCCACCCACAGCCTTCTCTATCCACTACAGAGAGCACAGATTCCCCAGAACCTCACGCAGGGCTGTCAAATGGTAAGCCCCCCAAAATGTACAGAAATCGCTCTTCGGGCAAATGATCAAAATAACCCAAAAGTGAAGTATGATATCTAAGAAGTAGAACGTGTTTACTGGCCACTGTCCCTGAGAGACGTTGGCCCCATGAGGCAGGGATTCTGTTGTCTTCCCGGCTTAGCTCTGACTGCTGGGATCCTCTTATGCAAGGCCCCCAGACAGCACGCAGAGCAGGGCAGGTGAGCTGGCACAGATGGGCCACCCAAAGGTTCACACAGGAGGCGCCCCTGCCCTCTCCACCTTGATCTTCTAATGGGAAGAAAGGCAGTGACAAATAATAAACAGATAAGCAATGCAGGGCAATGGAGGAGGCACAATGGAATATTGGGTTAGGGAGGAAAAGTGTCCTTAAGTGAGTGGTCAGGGAGACCTCCCCCCAAAAAAGAGGACATTCAGAGGAGAGCCCCACAAGGCACAGTAGAGAGGAGAGGACACATTACCGTCTCCCTGGGGAAAGAGCATTCCATAGTAGGGATAGGAGTAGAAACAGCCCAAAACAGGCATCCACTCAGCCTCTGAGAGACCCGGGGAGGGCTGGAGGGCAGCGGGCCAGAAAGGGATGGAGGCCTGAAAGCTCCGCTAGGGGACCCCAACGAGGCACACATCCTCACACACGGCTCACGTGTGACTCACACACCCCATACAGCCCAACTGCACTTTGCAATGGTTTTTAATGTTTTTGTGCATTTAACACCAATTATTAGTATTTTAATATCATAAAACTCTTCAGAGAGAAATTCCTTAGGCAGAAACTCTTTCCTGTATCAGAAATATGTCCTTCCAATTGATTAGATGAGAGCATGAGAAGTGATCAGATTGATTAGAACCTAAGAATTTTAGGGAGGAGACTCATCTTCCCCACCTGGCTCTATTGGAAAAACCCTAAATTGTTAGGATGCTAGTTTTACACAGCAAAGCACAGAAATGACCCTCGCCTGGCCTGCTGCGGACAATTGGTGCTTTCTACCCCCTCCTCATAAAAGGACCAGAGCCGTGAAAGTGTGCACCAGACCCCAAGATCAAAGAATCATCCCTTCCATTAAAAGTTGCAGACCCAAATACCTGCAAAGTAGGGGTCCCTCCCCGTCGCCCACCGTCCCAGTGGAAGGAGCTTACAAAGGAGTCCATGGGATCTGGAGGCTGAGACCTGGGCCGCCCCGTTGACGAGCTTATTCTGCCGTGGTCTGTTGGGTTTGGCTTTGTGTGAGGTTTAACAGGATTTCAGACTTTGGGGTGGTCTCTTTGGATTTTCTCCTTCTTATTCCTTTTGATGTTAAAAAATACCCCCATGACACCAAAGAAACAACCGTGGATGAGAAGATTAGGATTCTCAAGATGTAATTCCCTGTCATGTAAATGTTGAAGGCTGGTGGGTCATCTCTGGAATCGAGTTTCTTCATACAAGAGCCAAAAATCTGAGATTTGGGGTTAAATAAAAAAGGCTGTGAGTGAAGTGTGATCACAAAGAGATGGTCTTGAGATTGTGATTTCAAGCCCAAAAAGCCCCAAGCACAACAGGAGCAAATAGCATTCAGTCAATTAACAGGCCCAGGGGTAGACGTAAGAGACAATAAGTCAGGACTCTGGGTTTATCATTTCTAGGTGTGTGTGTGTGTTCCTTCACAGTGTGTGCACCATGGGTATAGGATCATCTTTTATTTTTTTTTGTCCAGAGAGAAATTATTTTTTTAAAATAGTTCAAATTCCACACAAAACCAAGTTCAGACAAATTGAGATACTTTAAGTAGGAAAGAAAAAAATTATACATTTAACTGTATTGTACCAGGGATCAAACTCATGACCTCGTGCTTGCCAAGCAGGCGTTTACATCACTGAGCTAAACCCCAGGCCCCAAGAGGAAAGCTTTGAATTCAGCAGAGGAGAACAGGTTAAACTTATGACATAAAAAAAAACAAGCCACACCGACACAATGGTACCTGCCTGTGAAGCCATCCTCTTTGAGGCAGCAGGAGGATGCAAGCTCAAGCCCCATCTAGACAGCTTAATGAGACTCTGTCTCAGAATAAAAAGTAAAAAAGGGCTAAGGGTAGGGTTCAGTGGAGAACTCGCCTGAGTTTGATATCCAGTACCACTAAAAGATGAAAACAAAACAGAAGGACACAAATAAAAGGCATAATTGTCATCTCAAAATAAAATTTTAAAGATTAATTTAAATACATCAATAATTAACAACAATAAACGAATCTGGTTAACCTCTTCTGTTATAACCAGAGAGTATACCTAGTAGTTATACTGACACTGTCGTAGGTATGGGATCATTTTTCGAAAAGTTGAGGGAATTTCTGGTTGAGGAGTGAATTTTGGAATCTTAGAATTTATTAAATAATAACTGCTGAGGATAAAAGCATTACTTTCATACAATACTAAGATCTTATTTAACTCAGTAACTAATCAGAATGAACCAGAATGATGATAAAGTCAATTCAAAGGAAAACCCGAAGCTCAGACACACTGAAAGCCCAGGAATGCTGACAGGCATGTGACCAATGAATGTAAAAGTGGCTTCTTCCACGAGCAGAAATAGGAGTCAGCTGAACCTCCGCTGGACATCGGTGTGTTTCTGCGGACAGGAATTGTTGGCATTAGTATCCACCTACACAGAATTTAAAATAGCAGAGTCAGAGACAATGAAAGGCAAAGACCACCTGAGTGGTCCCACTAAATTTCAAACCCTTTCCCATTTTTCCTTCTGGAGTCTACCAGCCCTTGGAGAGGAGTCCAGGGCACTGTAGATCTTGCCACACACAAGGCGGTCCCATACCACGTATTACTACCCTGTGTTCCCCACGGCTTTCAAGTGTCTTGGATCCTCCTGCAGATAAAAGCTTGTTTAGGGAGCCCCCGCTCTAACTCCTTCAAAATATAAAACATTCACCCATTGCTCCTTTTGATGTCCATGGACTATGTCTTAATCCGGTACCTTCCCCAACCTGTCCTTCCCTCCCCTGTGTGTCTTGTACAGCTGACTTCAGATCATCTTGCTGCTTTTGAAACCAGCCTCATTCTTCAACAGAATGGACACATGACTCCATGGTTCCTGACACCTTACAGTGCAGTTGTTCACCACAACGCACTTATTAGTTGTTAATATTGGACAATTCGATTGTTATTTTTATTATAAGCAATATTCTACAAGCCAGTTTCTTTTTATTTCTCTTTGATATTACACCAAGAGCAATAGTCTAATTTTTCAAATTTTGTGTCTAGAGAGGTCATACCAGTGTTATGTACATATTTCATTTCAGGAGTATGAGGAAGTTTCATGCAATATTGTCATAAACGTGGGTGTTGAGTTAGCCTCATAGGATTGAGAATCACGTTCATATGCTATACACCATGGGGTGTTTCTCTCCCTCCAGTAACAGTATGCTGATTCTTTTTAGGAGAGCAAAGCCTTCCCTGCTGGATAGTGTTAGGAGGACCTGCCGACCAAAGTGGCCAGTCCCTCACACTGACCCATGCCTGGCCGATCTAGGCTCTCTTCCTGGAAGCTGCATGGTAGGTGGGGTGACCAGAAATTCAAAATCGCCTGACACTGGTTTACTCTGTAGCCTGGGTCAGTTTCTGTTGTTTACAAAGAGCTATAGTTCAAGACAAAAAATAAACAATAGAGCACTTATTTTTAAAAACCCAAGTCTTATAGGAATGTCTACTAAAATATTAATACAGATGTACAGGAAAACCAAAAAATGTATTTGGAGCAAAGAAACCTATCATTCATCCTTTGACAAAGACAATCTCCTTAACCAAATCCTAGTCAGGTCCCCTAGGCCGTCTTCTCACCCAGACCTTCACTTTGGCCAGTTTGGTCAGTCTAGAAAGAATCCTCCATGCTTGGTTTTGCCTTAAGAACCATCCACCCATATTGGAATCCAAATAGTGTCATCCCTTTTCCTGCCCACCTCAGAGTCCAAAAAGTTTAAAATCAGTAATCCCATTGAAACATTATTGGAATCCTGGCAAATTAATTCCAATCTACCATCTCCAGTGCAACCCATGGTAAGAATAAAGACACTGAGACATATTTATAGTTACAGGCAGCCAAGTGGTGCTGAGTCTGGTCTGGTCCAGGTGAGGATTCACATAACGAAGGCTTCACCCTAGCACCTCGTCCAGAATTTATTAGCTCATGAAGAAGAGAGTGGCTGGACAATGACTGATGGTGAAAATGGTGGGAGCTACATGAGTCTGTGAGCTGGGCTTGGCTAACATCATAGAAAGCATCTCTGCAATATGCAGAGAGAAGGGAATCAGAAAGACCAATCTGCCAAACTCAACTGGGGTAGCATTTAAATGTTTAGGAGGCTGTTACTTCAGTTTCTGATATGTAAACTTTTGTGCCCTGGAAAGTCACAGCCTCTCATCTTGAGGCTTGAACACAGTTGACATTTCTGAAGCTATGTGGCTCTGCCATCCTGCTGTGCTCAACTATTTATAAGGAGATATAATGCAAGGAAACAGGAAACTGCTGGTTGGCTTCAAAGATTACATATCAGTACCTCAGCTAGCCCTATTCACATTACTTAGAGCCAACTGAAGAGAGAAGGAAATAGCTTAACTAGCTCTGTGCATATCAATACATGGAGATAGGATTTGGTTTAACTAACGCTGAAACAAATCTACATCTCTTCCTTCCTTGTCTTGAAAAAGCTGGAGCAGGATAAGTTGTGTTTACGTGACTCCTAGTTATCTCTGGGTTGTGAATCCTCTATGCCAGACTTTAATGAGAACAATTATAAACAAGAGAATGAATGCACTACCTCTGACATAAAACCAAAAGTGAGACTTGAGATATACAATTGGATTCAGTTGTTCTATAGCATCAGCAAACTTATCCCAATCTTTAATTTAGGTATCAAAAGTAGCTGTGTTGTGACATGCACAGCACTAGTCTCCATAGTAATATGCTGATGGATTGCTCCTTGTACATGCTTTTTGATCATTCCCCAAGGATGTAGGCTTTTGTTATATGGCAATAGAGTGATGCAAAAGCAAATCATATTACAGTGACACTTTAACCCTGCTGTAACTGTAGAATTTCAATCTGACCTCTTATTCATAGGATGGAAGTTTCTAGAATGCTCACTTGAGTTTGAAACTTTACGTCAACTTCTCTTTGAATTTCCCAGCTCTCATGAGCAGTTCTTGTCCAATAGTCTACAAAGTGAGCAGTTTGTACTGAATGGACTAACACTATGGAGCCAATGGCTGTGCTGGCTAGCAAAGTACTAAGTAATCCTTGCAATAATCAATCCAAGCATCCTCTTGGTTCAATTGCTGAATCTTTTCATTAAGACCTCTATCGAGAGGGAAGTGAATGATACCAAGGCTGTGTTAGATTGACTGGAAGCCACACTGTGGGCAGCTTGCTCATGATTATTATTGTGGAGCTCCTAGAAAGAAGTCCAGGTATGATACAGTGGGTTCGGTAACAATTAGTACATCAGAACATATTTTGTTGCTACTCTGTCTTTCCTATCAACAGTATATGAGGATCATAGATACATATTTTTATTTTTTATATTTATTATCTTATAATACTACTTTGACTTTTCCTCCATCTTTCGCCTGCAGATGCCCAGTCTGCAGCCATCCAGCAAGAAAAGGCAGCACTAATTTCCATAAGGTATGCTATACTGCATGGGTCCGGTTTTGTCATTGATAATGAGTCTGGGAATCGGAGAATTGAGGCCTCTGCCTGACCATGTAACATTAGACAAGGCTTCTGAGGTCACTATATTGTCAGGAGAGCCTGAAAAGGAAATCTCACACCAATCTCGATCTTTTCCCATAAGGAATCCTCTGGGGGGCCAAGCTATAAAGGAGTAATTAAATTTGCATAGAACCCATCCATGTATGGGTTTTTGCAAGACTGCTCAGGGCACACACTCATCACCTCCTACCCTGCTCCTGGGCTACAATTCCCCGCCTGGTTGTTACATTTGGAGTTGAGCCTGGTCTCTCGCTCGCTGCAATGATAGCGGTGGCAGCTGCTGGGGGCTGGGGGTGTGAGCCTCTCCAGGGCTCATGTGTTGGAAGCTCACCCCCAGTGTGGCAGTGTTAAGAGGAGGTGGGAGGTTGTTGTCAGATCCTTTTCTCTTCCTGCCATCTTGTCTCACACATGTTCCCAGTGCTCCCTCTCAGATGTCATGGCCATCATCGTGACAGAGCTAAGGAAGAACTCCCAGCACCGTGATGTTTGGAATTTTAGCTTCCAAAACTATAAGTTAAGTCAGCCTCTGTTCCCTATAAGTGTCTCAGCCTGAGGTATTTGGTTATAGTAACTGAAAACAGACTGATACAAAACCTGTTAAAATAGTCCTAAATGAATTCTTCTTTAGCATCCCAACAAGTGTCAGAGTATTTTTTTTTAATATTTAAATATTTTTCCTAATGTATGGCCCTGTGCTATGCCGTGGGGGTGAAATCCTGACCAACCCAAGGACAACCTTGGTCCCCAGGGAGTGTGTAACAGTAGCGGGTGGGGCTAGAAGACAGGATGATGACAGTGGGTGGATTAACTGCTGGAGACTGAACTGAAGGGTGTGTTTGTGGGAGGAAGTGTCTAAATCAAATTCTGTAAAGCAAATCACATTCTAAGGTCTGCTGCTTTGTAAAAATGGGAAGGACTTGGGTAATGTGACCAACGACCCTCAGTTGCCTTGACTCTTAAGTCCTGCGTTCACTATCTGGAGCTTTCCAGAAGCAGAGATCCCCGGGTTCAGCAAAGGTTTTCATTTGCATTTTGAATACTCCAGAGACTGCAGAGTCAGTCAGCCAGAGAGACTGCTTCCTCCTGTAACCCTTAATTTATGTAAAACAGCTCCTTCCTCTACTGTCTTCTGAGTTCACTGCTGGGCTCCTGCTGTCAGGACTGATGGCAGCATCCCCAGAGGGCACAGGTGACCTTGGAAGTGGGGGCGTCATCTTCAAGGTCATTTGCATGTGAGATGCCCCTAACTGGTCCCTCCTTGGTGTAATGTTCCTCTGCCAAGTCGCCTTTGGATAAGAAGCACCAAGTCCTGTCACCTAAATGATTTGTTTTATTCACTTTGGACCAAGTTGTGCAGTTCTATGAATTTGGTCTTTATTTCCTCCAAACTGGACTCCAAATATTCAAGCTGAACTTGAGTGAGTGGAGCTTCCGGTTACTTCCCTGGACTTGGCCTGGGAGTCAATGCAGAAAGCAGAGACAGACCCTGTGAGGATCATTAAATTACACAGCACAGGGCTGCTGGCCCTGCCTCCTGCCCACAGCCCTCAGCCCACAGCAGGCCCACCTCTTTGGATAGTTTCCAAACACTGGTGCCTCTGAAACCAAAACGTCTGGAGGATACTGACCCTGACCCATGGCTTCCCTGTACCAATGGCCTGTTGCTTTTCTTGGCTGAGTAGTGCTTTATTGTCTAGATACGCTTCTGTTTATTCATTCATTCTGTTGGTAGATCTTTGAGTTGTTTCAAGTGTGGGGCTGCTATGAATAGAGCTGCAAAGAACATTTTTGTTTATGATTTTGTGGACATATGCTTTCAAGTGTCCTGTGTACATACCTCGGAGTGGAACTTCTGGGATCACAGGATAGGTAATACATTTAATTTTTAAAACTACCGAAAATTTTTGCAAAGTAGTTATATCATTTCACGTTCCCCTCACAAACGCACCGGCATTCTGATGGCTTTGCCTCCCAGCTTGGTCAGCGGTAGTAATTGTTACTGACTTGCTGCCCAAATAGATGAAAGATTTAGCACTTGGCTCCCCCTACCCCCAGAGCACAATTGTAACCGCCCACTTTAAAAGCAGGAAAGGGGGGTTGGGGGTGTAACTCAGTGGTAGAGCACTTGCTCTACATGTGTAAGGCCCCTAGGTTCAAGCTCCAGTCCAAACAAAGTTAAGTACCAAAGATGGCTCCCCACAGGGAAACTGCCAGGCTTCAAGCTCAGCTCTGCCACTTTGGTCACTGTGAGAAACTGATTCAGTGATTGCATGTCTTTTGTCTATGCTTTCATAGGCATGAAGTGGAATAATTGTAGTATCTACCCCATAACGTCCAAAGCACCAGTTTAACGAATGTCTTAACCATAGTAAACACACAATAAATGTTATCACTTGTTTGGGGGTAATCCTTGTCATTTTAGGGACCTGAACATCCTCCTTTTTTTGTCCAACTTTGGACAGCATCTCTTGGCTGCCCACTTTTAAGCTAATGCTAGTGAAATACACATAAAATATCTTCCATGTATCAGACATTGCTTAGGGAATGTTGCACATCAATTAAAAATCCTCACATCAGACTTATGAGGCATCACTCAATGACTATTTTGCTCAGAGCAGAAACGAGTAAACTGAAGACGAATGGTGGGAATTCCCTCACTTGAGGGCCACAGAATTCAGATGGGGACTTTGCGCTCCCCACTTCCCTAGACCCACTCATCTTCCTGGCCTTTAGCGCCCTCCCAGCCCCAGTTGATAATACACAAACCAGAAGAGCTGCCCAGCTGGGCCAGTCACCCCACAGACTCATGAATAATAACACAGTGCTTGTTACCTAGATCAATTGAGTTCTGGGGCTGTTTGTTACGCAGCTATAGAAAACGGGGATGCTGTACCTCCATGGACGAATGCTTCAGCTCCATCCTTGATATAAACAACCAGCTGGGACTTCACATATGTCCACTGCTCAGTCTTATGCTTCAGGCTCATCCTAGCACAGTGACAGTTTCCTCACCTCTCCTGGGTAATATCTTCACTATTACCGAATCTGTTTTTTAATGAAATCTAAAAACTGGCTCACTTTTGTAACAGCCTGCCCTAAGCAACAGTGATGATGGGCATGTATGGTGATTACTTCCCATGGCAACTGGACTAATCTTCCATCATGAGGGGGATATTGTTATTGTCACCATGTTACAGGTAGTAACAGCAGGGCACAGAGAGGTTACCCATGGGCCTCACAGCTAGAAAAGTAGGGAAATGCAACTTGACTCCTAGTTGTCCAGCTCCAGAACCTAGGCTTTTAACCACTCAACACAGTGACTCTCTGAGCACCACCACTATGGGTGACTATGGTATCTACTGACCACCTGCTCCATCTTGGACACTGTCTAACTCACCAGTCATTGAGTGATGCCTCACCATCGCTCTCAAGAGCAGGTCCATTATCATCTTCATGTCATAAATAGGAAAACTGAGACACAGCAAGATGAATCACAAAGCAGAGCAAGGATTCTAACATAGGCCTGTGGGCCCCAGAGCCTGCGGTCTTCACTGACCACTGGAACCCAGAAATCGCGGGGATAAGAGGATCGCAATATTAGAAGCATTCCCTCCAACCCAGTCCCCAGTTCACTCACCTGGGTGGACTTGCCTGATGCTGGCTGGGCCTTATTTCCATCTCAGTCCCCTGTACCCCCCATAGACTGCTTCCGCATGCAGTATCCCTAGCTGCCCTGGGGTGTGCCCAGGCAGGACCACGTCCAGCCTCTATGTCTCCTGCTCCTTCTGACATGCCCCATCCTTCTACTTCCTCAGTTTAGGGCTCGCTTCCTAAGCCGTCCTCTTCACAGAGAGGCCAGCATAGCCAGCAACCTACATTCCACTGGGAAATATACAAGGCATATTTCGTGACCTTCCTGCTACCATAGTTACTAACTTTGCCCTGATTCCCCAAACTCCTCAAGGCCATGCCTGTCTGGTCTCTCCTACATTTTTAAGGTGTTTCTTGCAGACAAGAAACTGGCTATGCAGACCCCCAGGAAGTCTCCCAGAAAGCAGCATCTCAGGCTGTCTCTTTGGGACCCGAAACTCCCGGACCACAGAGTGGCCTGGGCTGTTTGGATCGAAAGTCTGCGCAGACCTGCATCTCAGTGCGACTCTTTGGGACTGGTAAGCACACCCTTCATCCGCAGGGAACTGCCTG